>JAKUCV010007142.1:79776-108756 GCA_028386065.3 Turnera subulata
ATCTTGATTGATATCTCATACCAATCAAGTGCTTGTTGTCAAAACACTTTTGACAAATCAACCTCAACAACTTATGCATCATATATACACAATTGAAGACAATATGACATGATCATGCTTTATCACATAAAACATATCATGCATATTTACTCAAAACATACCAAACATATGCACATATTTGCATGGCAAATCATACATATCAAAACAAACTCAGCATATCATTTGATAATACACAAACACATCATGTTCAAAATCACTTAGCATATCTCATATACAAGATGATTCCTACACATGCTAAGATGATCATATCACATATGCATCACTTATACGGTTTAGAGCTTCACAAGAAGGCTCCGCTACCACTGTAAGTTTCCCTAGAGCTATTACGACACTCATAACAAGCACAATATGCAGCGGAAACAAGGAAACTTAACCAAGAACCAAGTGATGCATCATAAACCATATAATAAAGATTTCGTACCTGGAAGATTAGGATCTTTCACCTAATAGCTGGGTAGAATCAGTGAGAGCTTGACAACAGCCTAGCTCCTCTACGGTATCCACACGAACCGTGATTGGCTTGAAATCGTCCTACGAATCAAACCTCGAGCACTCTCGGACTGGGTGCTAGCAGCAGTAAACCGGAAGCATGTATGGTTGTGGTGTTTTTTGGTGTTCATCCTTCTTTCACAAAGAAGAAGAAAACCAAGGGGAGAGTGTTTTTTTCTGAATGTGCAGGAGCAGAACGTGAGAGGGGGAGGAAGAGATTAGATCATTAAGCCTCCTTTCACTCACACAAAGCATAAGGCCAAAAGAGATAATGGTGGCCAACATGTTGGCCCCACTCCCACCTTAATCATGTCACAACATAATAATGTCTGCACCAAACATAAACAACACATCACGCCACTAATGTCTGGTCAATAATTCTGATAATTATTGACCCCAAAGCGACCCTGGTTCAACCATGGTCCAACCATAGTCCAACCACACCCGGTCCAACCATGGTCCAACCACGGTTCAACCATCGGCTCGAATCAACGATTCTATGTGTGTGACCCTGTAGGCACTTGTAACGTCCGACAATAATTGTAAAATCCCATTTTACAATTATAAACAAAGAGCGGCGTCTAGCAACACATCATTGCTACCCGAACGACAAGATCAATACTGATTCTCTATGCCTCGGAATATGTCGTCGTCCCTTCGTCCCATTATCTAGATCAAACACGAGACATGGAATATGTCAATCTCATATATGTTTAATCTATGTTTCTTGATCCCCGAGTTAACTGTATAAAACGGATACCCGTGATATCACCATATCACCTAATCCTATGCATTTAACAGTTCAACTCTATCAAGAAACCATCCGATAATATACCCGTTATATGGGTCGGACGAATCCCCTCTTGATCAATCAAAACCCACTACATACTCAGCATATACCCAATGATTACCCTTATGTCCACCCAGTTACGGATGACTAGGAATAATATCAAAGTACATGATTCATATGTTGGATACCTTGACGATCTCAGGTCGGAGGACAATTACATCTATAAGAACCACTAATGACATACATATAACGTTCCATGTAGGGTTCTTATGTGGGTCGGTCCAGTCCACAAGTTCTCCAACTTGTACCCATATGTAGAATTCATATCACATATGCAATTCTCAACATACGCTAGTCTTAATTTATTATTACAACCCATCCATAATAATAATTGACTAGGGACATTTAAGAATATGAAATATTCTAGGGTTATAAGTATGTGCAAGCGTTTATTTCATAAACGATACTTATTGGAATAACCTTAAGGCGTATACATGACTACAAATAATCATCCATGAATGGCTTTTGGGCATATTATACTAACATAATGGCCTTCCGCCCAACAAAGGGTGCACTAGCAATCACTACCCGCATAAACCCATTTACTTACCATCACCTAGGCATCCCTAGGCCAATTCCCTTTCTTTGGAACCATTAGGTGTATTGATCCTTATTCCCCTGTAAACACCTAAAAATACACATAACAATCAGACCACAACAACCAAACCATGTCAAACAGAACCCTACTACACAACACTTATCTTTTCCCAATTCAGGCAGAAGCTGTCCTGCACCAGCAGGAACTTCAACCAGAAATCTAGAGCTCTTAACTGCAGAACCAGGTTCGGGACTCAACATAAGAGTTGTAGCCCTATGTCTCATCTTTCCAGAACACCAAAGAACAACCTAATCCGAGCTTTGTAGCCTCAGATATGCCTTTAATACCAACCCTGGGTCAAGCAGCATGACTGCTACTAGACAGTCACAACACAGTCAATTTGGAGAGTCCATAACTCTCTCATTTCTACTCCAAAACCTACATAACCGGTTCCATATGAAAGCTACAGATGTTAGCTGATCATAGGTATTGGTTTCACTGAATTCCAACCGGTGGTTTGGCCGGAATCCCTATTTTAGTGGCCAGGGGTCTGTCTGGCCGAGAGCAGAACCCCTAGGCTCACTTCTCCCCTTTCCCCTCTTTTCTCTCTTTCTCTCTCTCTCTCTCTTCTCTCCAGGACCTAGCCACAAATTTAGATGATAAGAGTGAGGGAGAGGTGCTTGTTTCATCTCTTAAGGCCTGCTCAATTAGGTGATTCATCACCCCACTTGCCACCAACACACACTTAGGTGCCACTTGCACCAAATGCCACCTCGTGCTTAATTGTGGCCAATTGGCCTATGCCACACAAGCTGCTAGCTTGCACACCTAAGACTTCCAGCACCTTATTCCCGATCTACTTGGCTCATTCTGATTGGTCGGTTTGGCCAATCACGAGTTTACACATCATCGGGTCCAATTGTACACCGACGGACACCCCGGTGCCCCCGTTGTGCACCATTTCGTGCCAACTCGAGCCAACGGATATTTCCCTTGTGCAATTGTGCTTCCAATGCACTGATTGCACCTAATTAATATATTACCAACATAATCCATCACTTATTGACTGATTAATCAAGTCGAGCACTCGGTATCCGCTAAATAAATCATCAGTGCCTTCGGGTCACCATGAACCCGTTTGCGCACACTAGGCCAAGCCTATGTGCACCATTATCCTCAATCCACTACTAGCACGTGTTACTGATCCAAAACCCATAGTATCATGTACACATGAAATGTGAGCATCACGCACAAGATATCGAATACACGATCCAATAAAGTAGAATGTCCTCGAAGGACAAGTAACACCCAGCTCTCATCAAATAAGTATTCCCCCTAGGTACCTAAGTGTACCCGGGGTATCACATGTTACTTGTGATAAGCATGTCTATGCTTGGGATGTCTATCCCCGTGATTATTTTTGGGATGTCGATCCCTGGGTTCTCTTGGATTTGGTCTGGCACCCGAAATATGCTGAGGACTAGGTCTGACCCCTAGCTTATCTGTGACGGGGCCCGGAAAGATAAAATTGGAAATTGGATTTTTGTTTTAGTCTTTTTGGTCTTGGACCGGTTTTGGGTCTTGTCTTTCCATTTGGTATGTATTTGGCAGTTTTTGCTTGTTTTTGACTTTGAGTATTTATAGTGTGCATATTGATTGTCTATCCTTCGTCGGTGAGCACTTCGGACTCACCCCTCACCTGCGGGCTTTCATCCCGTAGGATGAGTTATTTGTGGTACAGGTTTGGTGCATTCCAGACAGGCTGCGGCGTTATCCCTTGGACAGGCCTTGGATCCATAGTTTGCATCATGTGTCGTATACAGTGTCTTGTGAGTTATTAAGTCTTCTGTTGTGCATTATTTTTGCTATTGTTGGGCCATTGGGCCGGTTATGTTGTTATTGATGTTTTTATTTTGGGCTGTTGAGCCCGAGTTACTATTGTATACACTGTATGCTGGGCTTTGTTTGGTTGGGTCGATACAGTTCCGGCACGTGTTTATTGTGTACGGTAAATGCGGGTCGGGGCATTTCATTTTGGTAGCGGAGCGGGCGTTAGGTCTTGTTGGGTAGTCCTTGTGTGTTTGTTGTTCTTGTTTGCATAGTTCGCTCCATTTGTTTATTATTTTATATCATTTAGTTAGTGTATTATGGATCCAGTCAAGGGACGCCAGCTGTCGCAGAACATTCACATAAGAGGTAAATGATGCCATAAATAAGCAAAAAAATAAATATTATTAATATTGCTAATATTAATATTACAAACATTAAAATTACATTGATATTTTTTTTAAAAAGAAGAAATACATTCATCGCCTTGGAACGACGTAGACCCTGAAGCTGTTGGGGTCATTGTTGATGTTGACCGTGATGTTGTCGCTCCACGAGAACCACATGCCACCTGTGTTGTTCTGGCCAGGAAGCTCGAACCGGTTTGCTTGGGGGAACCAAAGTGGGATGAGACCGTGATCGTCTTCAGGCTGCCATTGGGTCTCCGTGAGAAGAACCATATTTGGCTTGCATTGGTTCTTCAGGTCCCTCAGGGCACACGAGAACTCCTGGGAATGCCTAGCGACTCCTCTGCAGTTCCACACCAGTAGTCGGACCTTTGGCCAAGTTACAGGTAACCGAGTGACTCTGGGCATGCTCTGGGCCGTCATCGAGAGCTGGTAGTAGGTGCCTTGCTCCAGGAAATGGCAAGTGGACTCTAGGTTGAACTCCTGAAGTCTTTCAGAAATGAAAAACATGACGGAGTTTGCCGATCCATAGTAGGAGGTCCTCAGAGTGCCTTGGTCCTCTAGGAAGAACGTCTCTTCCATGGGAGTGACGAAGAATCTGGAGGAGTAGAGTTCGTCGACGAAGACCAGACGGGGCATTCTGTCGAGCTCGTTCGGTAGTTCCTCTGGACGCTCGTTGATCATGCTGTAGGCGAGCCGGTTTCTTCTGCCTATGTTGGCACCTTCGACGAAGAAGACAGATGATGGAGCAGGCATTTTGACTTGGCGATTTTGTATTTTTTGAACGTGTTTTTGTGTTTTTTTTTTCAAAACGTGTTGCAAACTCTCTCTCAAATGCTTTTGATGATTTACACCTCACCGCTCCGTCTTTTATACTCTTATGGGGAGCGTGATTATTGTTTTTGATTTTCAAGATTTTGCTTTTTGAAAATTTTGCCGTTGCTTCATTTATTGCTTCGTTACTTTATACGTTTTTCGGGCTACAAATGCCAATGTTTTTCAGCCCTTTTCCATCTCGCGATTTTCTAACGCCCTGGCTACCTTGGCGTTTATTTTATGACTCTTTCTTGCATCTTTTATCACATGCATCCGTGACCATTGAGGCTAGACTGATGGGACCATACCTCGAGTAGAGTGCATGTGCTATAAGCTTACACCTGTTCGGACATCATGGAGGGATACGAGACCTGACAGACGTTTTTGGCTCATGCAGAATTTGTGAACAAGTGGATAGCGTTTCTTTCAAGGGACACAGAACGATCTCGTGATCGTCACCGTACGAGTTAACGGTCGTCTTTTTCACGAGGGAACCGACGTCACCGTTAGCTCCGTATGTCACGTTTCTCAGGATCGAGGTTGTCTACGATCGATCTAGAGCACCGAGCATGAAAACATGTTTTTGTTTTAATTTCTCTATGTTTTGGTTTTGTTAAACGAGTTTTGTTTTTAATTTCGTTATGTTTGATTTTATATTCTTATTGTTGATTTTTGTTTTGCTTTGAGATGTTTTGATTTTCTGTTAAACATAAGATTTCGTAACATAAGAGTTTTGATTTGAAAAGAAGACTTATTTTATTTATTTCATAACGGTTTTACAACAAGAGAAGAAGTACTCTATGGAGTTACTTGCTTCTCTAGATCTTTTACAAGTTTTTGGACGTTTTTGACGTGGGGAAAGAGTTCCGCGCACGCCTGTTCTATCTGTATCACCGCCGAGCTGATCTTCTTCAGTGAGACGTTCAGCTGCGTCAGAGTCTGCTGCGGTGTGCTGCTTTCAGCCGTTGCCTTGCCTTTTCGATCCTCAGCTTTCTTGTTGGCACACTTCTTTCGCCGTCTGCTGGTGATGACCATGTGCTCTTTCAGGCCGATGATGTTTTTCTTGAAGTGCTTCTTCAGAGGTTCTTCATCGGAGCTTGTCGGGAAAGCAGTGCCACCGATATAGCTGTTGTTCTTGGAGTCTGAGGTAGTTCGAAATCGGATTGGAGAGTCCATGACTGTGTGTGAGTTTGCCAGTCATGAGGTTTGGTATTTATAAGAGGATGACATGTCGCTTAAGGGTATAAGCGGTATCTCATGTTGAGTTTGGACACCTGGCAGAGTGTGCCAGAAGCTTATCGTGGTAGGACCCATGGATAAGACGAAATTTCGAGGACGAAATTTTTTTAAGGTGGGTAGACTGTAACAGCTCGGGTAAAAATTTTGATTTTTACCGGGACTGTAAAAGTCTTTTTACAATGATTTACCGAATGAATTAATCTTGGCTAATTAATTCAAGGTAAATCGAGCGTCGTTTTTCGTAATCGAGGGTTTTCCCGCGCTCGAGAATTTTCCGTGGATTTTACGGACCTAAGTCGGTATTTTTCAGGTCCCGGATCTTCAGAAAAAATCACACCGGGAAAATAACTTAGTGGGTGTATCAGTTATTTTCTGGTCCGATTTGGACATGGCCCTGCATAGTGGAGCCGCCTCTTACCTGTGCTGCCCGTGACGCCCTGTGTAGCCTGTGATTTTCCTTTTCTCTTTCCCGTGACTTCTTGTAACGCCCCGGTTTTCCGTTTTTGGATTTATAAAGGAAAAATTTTGAATTTCGGTAATGGAAATAAAATTAATTTAATTCCCTTTGGATTTATTAATTTTAAGCGGTAATATGTCGCTTTTGAGCTTCGTCGGACCCAAACCGTGTTTCGGGATGAAACACGACGTTTATCGTAGTTTTAATCTAAACTACGTCGTTTTGGGTTATAATTAAAAAAAAACGTTGACTAAAGTGGGTTGACCGCGCCCCAGCCCGAAACGACGTCGTTTCGGGGCTGAGCCGGCCAACCCTAAAAACCCTCTTTCCCTTCTCCTCTTTCTTCTCTTCTTTTTTCACTTTCGTTTTTTTTTTCCGTTTCTTCTCCACCCAGCCGTCACCCCCAACGGCTTTGTCTCCCACGTCTGCCTTCCACCATGCCATCAACGGCATGATCCCCATCACCTCAACCTTGTCCCTTTCCGAGCTCTTCTTCTTCCTTTTAATCTCTTTCCAGTTTAGTACCAAACCACCTTCCCTGCCTCTTCTTCTCGCCGACACCCACACCACCTCGTCCCCTCTCCTTCCTCACACAAAGACCGTCGCCGCCACCTCCTTATTTCCTCTTTCCATTGAGCCACCGCCGTCGCAGGTCGAACGGCGAGGATCTGAGGAAGCCACCGAGAGGAGGACCCGAGAGCGAGTTCGGGTGTACGCCGTCACCACCGTCCGCGACCGAGAGGAGGAGGCCTGTGCGAGGTGCAGCCGCCACCGCGCCGTCGCTGTACTGGTAAGTCTCGCCGTCCATTTGCTCTCCTGCCTCCACTCGTCTCTCTAGGTTGTTAGCGATTCATTGATGGATATGTGTGCGTTGATGGTGGCCGGAAATTGTTGAGTGGTGGGCTCGGTAAATGCGTGGAGGGGAAATTGTTGAGGTCGGATTTTTAACATGGGATGACGAGGGGTTTGGAGGCGGTAGGTTGCTGAGGGTTCTGATTTCTTTTGGTGGCAGGGGGCGTTCAATTCCGGCAGGGGGCTACGAGTCGGGTTCTGTGCAATACTTTCTCTCCAGGTAAGAATCCGGCACCTTAGTCCTTTTTGTTAGTTGACGTTTATGGGCTGTTGTTGTTGAATTGGTTGATTCTTGGGTCCTGGCAGAGTTGTGGATTTGTTTCTGGCAGTCCGGGGAAATTCCGGCGAGGTGACCGGAATCCGGCGAGCGCGCACTATTCCGGCGAGGGCTCGAGAATTTTTCGGCGAAGGCTCGGGTTCTGCCAGCGGGTTATATTTCTCGTCTTTATGAGTGTTAGACGGTAATTGTCTATGATTTGTCTCGGTTATGTCATGTACTTAAATTTTGGAATTTATTTTACGAAATACATTTATATTTATATATTTAGTGAATTTCGGTTTACCGAGAGCGGAGAGTTAGAGTTTGTGGCCGGGAGAACTTACCGACACGTAGAGAATTTAGGCCGATTAACCTTGGGCTCGGGATGGTTTTAGAACGGTTTTAGGAAAAACCGAGCCCAAGCCCGATAACCTCATTTTGGAGTTTAAAATGTTTTATACGGACTTAAAATACGGATTTAAGACCCAATCAAGGATAATTAAATTCACGGACATTAAGAGCGGGCTCGAAGCCCAATTATATAATCGGTAAAAATATGGACTTAAAGAGGTGGGCCTTTGGCCCGGAATTTGTGACTAGGAATTTAGTGGGCTTTAGGCCCGAGAATTTTTAATGGACTTAAACCGATGAACCTTAGATTCCTAATCGTTGGAGATATAGATGAGAAAATATCCTTTCGGACTTAGACCCGGAAATCTTATAATCGGATAGTTAGGGTCGGAGTTACTCGATTAGAACATACCTTAGCATACATATACGTTTATTCCTAAATTGGTTTAGTGATTATATTTTGTGCCGGTATTCAGGCACGGGAGATACCTCGGGAGCTGTAGACTCGGATCGGGAAGAAGTCATAATCTGCATTTTGAGGTGACATTACAAGTCTTTTTGTATATGTTTTGTGAATGCATGTTGGTGTGGTTTGTTTGTTTACTTGCCTTGGTTGCTACATGCAATGATTGGAATTGTATACCTGATTGTTCTCACATGCCTAATTTCTATATGAAACACTGCTGTGAAATATAACATGTAATATGGGCCGCAGGCCCGGATGAAACAGTGACACTTACACTTCACACTTCCCTGAAAGACATAACGTACTTCAACAGAAATGTAAAGTGTAATTAAGAATAAAATACTAAATTCTACTGTGGCGTCGGTTGGTAGCCCCGAGGGAGGGTTGGGTACCCTCGGGTCACATTATGCTGTTTAGCATGCCCAGGGGATGTAGGTGCACCCCTGGAAGACTTGCACCGGTTAGGTGTGTCTGAGTGCACCCTCAGGTAGCTAGCGGCCACTCGAGATTTATCAGTGGTTTTTGGCCTCAGAATCTACCCCTTCTGAGGTTCGACATTTGGGTTTCACACCCTGATCTGATCAGATGCGCTACCGAGACTTGACTCACAGTAGAGGGCCCATAAAGATAAAAATATTAATTATAATAATTAAATATCGCATTAAATCTAAATAATAAGAACAGTAGTACAATAATATGTTTATGTGTTGGTGTGTGATTCTGATTTGCTTGTATGCTGTACTTGTGCTCGTGAGCTACTCACCCTACGAGCATGTCTTCACTTTCATGTATATTTAGACTTTTAATGATCACTGAGTAGGCGACTCACATAATCGCCACCGTTTTTTTTCGGACTTTAGTTAGCGTGCAGACTCACTTATACTTTCGACTCGGAGTTCAGACACAGACACTTCAGCAGGTAGTTGTGCATCATCTCTCGGTGGGATCCATAGGGCCATATGCATGATATTTTCTATCTTGAGTATTATTATTATTTTCATCTTCCGCTGCATGTGAAATAACCCGAGATGTCATAAATATTTTATCTCTATATCGGCAGTTAGCCGGAGTTGATTTTGTGATATTATGTCGGCGTGATGCCGTGATGGCTTACTACTTGTTAAGCCGGTTGATCTCATTTACTTTTATGACATCTCGTTGTTAATACATTTTCATGGAAAATATTTGTATGCCGAAGCATCGATTTTTGTACCCCGGGTTTCAGGAGTATTTTGATAATTCTCTTTCAATTAAATATTTTATTTTATTTAATTGGGGTACGGGCTTCCACACTTCTGCCCACCTCTGCATCATTCCTTCTCTTCTGCCAACTTCTCCCTGCAAAAAAAAAAAAACACCTACTGCAACTACCCAAGAAAACCAGAAAAAAATAAACAAAACGCTAAACAAGCAACACCACACACCACCATTACCGAGCCACCACCGTGACCAAGCCACCGCCGCCACCACCATCTTTTTCTCCACCAAACCACCACCCCACGCCGGCACCACCAGTTCCTCCTCTCCTTCTCTTCCTTTCTTCTTCTCCTTTTCTTCCTCCTCCTCCACCCCCTTCCACGTCACGCCACCGCCAAGCAACACCGAGTCGAGAATAGCCTGCAGACGGCCACGACCCACCTGCAGCCTCGCGCCCGTTGCCTCTGCTGTGCAGCATCGCCTTCGAACTCCTCGCCTTCGTCGAGGTCGAGGCAAGCCGCCCGCCGTTCCTCCCTCGTGCTCCCCGCCACCGAACCCAGCCGCGCCGACGTCCAAGACGAGACGACTCGATAAGCGAGTTCACCCCGTTGCCACGCACCTCCACCTCCATCACGACTAGCGCCTCGCCTTTCCCCGTCGTTCCTCCGATTCCGCGTCACCTGCCTCGTCCCATGCCGCCGCCGCCAAGCTCGCCTGACGCCTAGGTGAGCAAAGGTTGAAGACGACCCGTTTTGGGAGGCTCGACCCGGCTGCACCACGGGTCAGGCTGGTGGGTTAGGTCAGGATCTGGGCCAGGGCCGAGATGGGCTTGCACATGGGCCTGACCAAGCTCCTGGGCTGACCTATGGATTTGGTTTGTGGGCTGACCCATTTGGTAAAAAGAAAATAATAACAATAAAATAAATAGATACATAATCTGGAATATAAATATTATGGGAAAATATATATAATGAATTATATATTTCTGGAATTAGACAAATAATTTGACCAGATATAATTATAGCCTTTGAAAAAAAAATACTATAGAGTAAATGATGCTTTTTATTATATACTATGAAAATATTTCGGAAAGTATATATATACGTTAACATAAATAATTTTGGGAAATAACTTTTAGAGAAAAATATATGTACGACTAATTTCTGTAAATTTTTTGAAATTAAATATGGTATTTTATATTCTGAAAATATATTACCAAGTATAAATAATAATATCTTTTGGAAAAATATATATATATATGATTATTTGTTTTAGGAAATTATCTTATTGTAACTATCTCCTTTTGGATAAGAATATACGCTATAGTAAATAGTTATTTTCATGGAAATATTTTGGAAAGGGTATTGTCAAGGTATTAAATACCGAAGTAATATTCGGATATACGTACGATATATTATTTTCGGAAAAAGGTTAAATTATGGTTAAAGATGAAAATAAAGGATATGAACTGGGATGGGTTTATTTCGCAGTATTGGCATCATAGCATACCGATTGTGTGCATTTATGTGTATATATTGTTTTGTTGTATAGGTTCGGAAATCGGGCAGTTTCCCGAGGAGCCGGCTTGGGACCGGTCATAGTCTCCGGAGTTGAGTAATCGGCCAAGGTGAGGATGGATTTCCTTCAATATGTGCCTGTATTACTCGGTTATTGTGTTTGATGTTTATTGCACTGTTGGTTGTTGCATTTGTTGTGATTGTTGTCGGGATGTTTATCCCAGTATTTTGATTTGGTTTTTGGGATGTTTATCCTCGTGCGTCGGGTTTTGGATATTTATTTTTCGTGTCTTTGCCCATAAGAATATTTGAGTAAATAATAAATTGTGATAAGGATGTCGATCCTTGATTTTGGATAGGGATGTCTATCCCGGTATTTTGGTTAGGGATGTTGATCCCTGTGATTTGATTTTGATGATGGTAATATAATTGTCACGTGGTAAGTAGTGGTACGACTCGATGGTTTAAGACTGTTTTGTGGTGGCCATGACCTGGGTTACTTGTGATAAGCTTGCCTATGCTTGGTATGTCTATCCCGTGATTATTTTTGGGATGTCGATCCCTAGGTTCTCTTGGATTTGGTCTGGCACCCGAAATATGTTGAGGACTAGGTCTGACCCCTAGTTTATCCGTGACGGGGCCCGGAAAGATAAAATTGGAAATTGGATTTTTGTTTTAGTCTTTTTGGTCTTGGACCGGTTTTGGGTCTTGTCTTTCGATTTGGTATGTATTTGGCGGTTTTTGCTTGTTTTTTACCTTGAGTATTTATAGTGTGCATATTGATTGTCTATCCTTCGTCGGTGAGCACTTCGGACTCACCCCTCACCTGCGGGCTTTCATCCTATAGGATGAGTTATTTGTGGTACAGGTTTGGTGCATTCCAGACAGGCTGCGGCGTTATCCCTTGGACAGGCCTTGGATCCATAGTTTGCATCATGTGTCGCATACTGTGCATTATTTTTGCTATTGTTGGGCCATTGGGCTGGTTATGTTGTTATTGATGTTTTTATTTTGGGCTGTTGAGCCCGAGTTACTGTTGTATACACTGTATGTTGGGCTTTGTTTGGTTGGGTCGATACAGTTCCGGCACGTGTTTACTGTGTACGATAAATGCGGGTCGGGGCGTTTCATATATATATATATATAATTAATTAATTATTGATTTCTAAGACTACTTAAATCCACTTTTTTTTTATGTACCAAAAAAATTCCACAATTTGTTTTAAAAAAATCTCTACTACTTCTAGGAATCAAATCTCTGAAATTTCGGTGGAGCCAACAAATCCAAACCAATAAGTTATTAGTCAGCCAATTAATGTTGTGATTTGGATTACAATTTACAGTTTACACATCTCTTATCAAATCAATGAGATTTTTCTGGCTGAGATTTCGCCACCAACACTTGAATCAAATTGGATGGCGATTAATTTATCAAATAAAAACATGGATGGCGATTAGCGGGAGAGGGTGGCCATGAGCTCCCACGTGCTTTTGCTGTGCGTGACGATCACGACAAATCACATGGCTGAAAATGATGTACACGTAATGTAACCCTTTTTCTGCGAATCCTCGGTACATCATCATCAACGTTGGATCCAAACGTTCCATTTTTTAAAAGTTTTGGATCATCATTTCAACTTTCACATTTCCGACAAACGAAAATGTCAACTTTCACATTCTTTTTTTTTTTGATAGTGATCAATTTTCACATTCTAAACTAGCATAAATTTTTTGTTTGAAAAAATAGCATAAATTTTAAGGATAAATTATGATTTTAGAGAATGTATTCTAAATAACATTAATTTTTTTTTAAAAAAATAGCCTTATTCTCGATAAATTTTAATATTCGAAAATTGGAAGTATACAAAAATATCAGTGGTAGAGGGCAACACTTTAAACGTATCCTTATATTTACAAGAGATTTTGTATTTCGGATTTTCATTATATTTGTATTTTTAAAATTTTTTATGAATAATGAAATATTAATTTACAATTCGACCCATTTTAAACTCAATTAAACTTTAGTTCGATGAACCCTTGTATTTACCGGTAGGTAGGGTTGCAAATGAGCCGAGCCATTCGCGGACGACTCGCGGCTCAGCTCGAGAATAGCTCGTTCGAGCCTAGCTCATTAAGGAAATCAGTCGAGCATGAGCTTATATGTGAATTGATTTTCCCTATATATTGCACTTTGTCACATTTCTTTCTTGATCATCCGTTCAGAAGGGTCAGTATTGTCCATAACCACAGCTTTTCTGATGATGAGTTTGGGTACTATTGGTGTTCGTTCACCACAGACTACAGTCTTCTGCATCTCAAAGCATTGGACATGTTTGAACATCTTATGGACTTTGATGAACAAGACTCAAAGCAGTGGACATTCCTATAATGGTTCGCCCCGGTTCATCAATGGAGGACTTGGCTCAAAACAGCCTTAGATGAAATAGAGGACTACCTTCGTCCTCAGTTATGCATACTATTTTCCGCATTCAGACCTTACCAGGGTTCTCCTCTAATACCTCATCTAGTTGTTGCTCCATGAAAAAAGTATACTAGGCCAGATCCGCCTCAAGAGTTACTAAAAGAGGCCTCACAATACCTCTGTGTTATATTAATGGATATAATCCAGCCTGGGATACGTGATCCAACACAACTGTCATGATTTCTATATCAGCTCTACCTCCAGATCCAGTGAGATTCTAAGACTCACAGAATCCATATTCGCACCTCTCATGTGCATATGACAAGGTCTTCCAAAACACCGAGGAATAAGATAACCTCTGTCGAAAGGAAAATGAAGAATATGAAGCACTGAATAATGCACAAGACATGAATGATGACAGTTGTCTACATCTTGATGATGTCATGGGTGATGCATGGCGAGGAAGTCCATATGACTCAAACAAGGACTTCAACCTCAGCCCTAGTCATGAGCCAAACAACAAATAAGTTTTTCCACAAGCTTATCGAGAATCTTATTTGGTTTAAAGTACTTTAACGTGTTGTAATAATGGTGTCCTGCACACCACGTGAATGCTCAATTATGTCGAGTCACATGTCTGTCAAATCTTTTCTTACTGTCCAGAGTCAGTAAAAGTCTTCTCACTTACTAACTCATTCTCCCTTATGAGTTATCCTCGTTAGCTCGTGAGCTTGGTTCATCTAAGTTCTCGTTTAAATACTCGTGAGCTCGACTTATTTAGACTTATTAAGTAACTTGTGAGAGATTCATCGGTCATTTTTTTTAAAAAAATTATGCTTATGAATTACGTTCAATTATATTGATCACTAGATGATAAAGTAACTTAACTATGTTATAACTAACAAACTAAGATTACTACTTTATTCAAAAATTTCAAATTTAGTAATTAAGATGTAATAATCATCAAAACATGAAATGCTGTGACTATTTTAGCCCAAAAAATTAAACAGATACAAACAAAAGATTATGCATCATAAAAAACTACAGGAACCTAAAAAAGTAAATTTAATAAATTTTGAAGAACTAGTTTTCTTTTTGCAACTTTAACTATTAATTTAAAAAATTATTTTTTCACGAACTTGACTTGTAATTATTGGCCCATTTATAGCTCAATATGGCTTACTAAACAAGCAGAGCTTGAGTTGAGCCTGAGCCTACCAAAATCGTAATGCGCCAAGTTTGAGCTTACTATCTAGGCTCAAGACGAGCACGAGTTGAGTTTGAGCTTAGTTAAATTTTCACGAGCCGAGCCTGAGCGATCAAAAGCTCAACTCGACTCGGCTCATTTGTAGCCCTACGGGCTACAGGTATGATGGCTAGTCCGGATCTAAAACCCATAGATGAGGATGTTATGGTTTTGTCATATTGAATGATTCTACATCTATATTTTCTTTTTCGGCTTGTCATGTCAATGATGTCATTATGTTTGTTGTTTCCAACTGTTTTTTTTTTAAAAAAAATTATATTGTTTGTAGCAAACTTATGCAAATCCGTTGTGTAGTCTAATGGTTTTGTATAGTTATTTCAAATTTTATATAGTTTGGTACAATATAGCAAGTAGAGAAAATTCAATTTAAACAAAACAACATGCGATCCAGCCGTTAGTTTTTATGTCTTTTTGATCAATTTCAGCGGCTGATTTTGGAACTACCAATTTCAGCTTGTATAGCGACAAAAAAAAAAAATTCAGCTTGTATAAAATTTCATTGAATTACATAAACTATAAGGTAAGGGGATGCATCGATCTTTTGCAAAGGGTTTGGTCGTACGAAATACAAGCATAGTGTAATGATCAGTCCATCAGAAAAAAAGAAAGAAAAAAGTGATTCTTTTGGTTGAAAATAAAAATACTCCACTCACAAGACATTTAATAGCACAATATCATTGCTGCTCTTTTCTTGGATTAATCTAAACCACTCCTCAATTTCTTCTTTACAGCAATAAATTAATAAACACATGAAATCGAGGGGAAAAAAGAAAATCCTCTAGAGCGAGTTTGCAAGTTTTGTAATTTTGATGTTGCATCTTCGTCTGAACTATCATAGAAGGAAAGTTCCTCGACCCGTCACTTCTGGTAAATGATCCTCATTTTCATTCACCAGGAAAAAAGAAGAAAAGATGCCTTTAGCTTGAGGCGCAGTCCAGTTAATTAGCATAAGGGGATGTTGCTTGGATTCGATTCTGTCGCTTTTGAAGAAACCTTTGCAGTGATCGCTTCATAGATAGACCACCAGTGGGGCTGTAAAGCTGAGATGGCAAGGTTGGAGAAGAACAAGTTTCTCCTCCAGTTGGAGATCTCATCAACCTACTATTATGCTCCATTCCTCGGCTTGCAAGCAAGATAATCGCCCTAGCCTGCAATGTATGAAATGAATATCAAGAAGAAACGGATGCATACCAACTCAGGAGCAGAAGAGGGAAAACATAATGAAAAACCAAGAAAAAATATCATATCAGAGATAGAAGTATACCTGGATTTCTGCTGCATCAAAAGCAATGAACTTCGCGTTGCAGAATCTATGTAGTTGCTCTTGACCTTGTTGCAAAAATATTGTGTTCTCATCGGATTCCTCCATCCTTGAACCACAAAACAGTGAAACTTCAATAGAATTAGTACATCAAACATTTCATCAAAACATTCATACCCTAAAGAAAGATGGAAAGAAGAATACATACATGGGTTGGTAGCGATCACGATAGTCAGGTTCAGGAGAAGTAACAAGGCGGAGTTCAAGATTGCAGTTCCTTCTCTTCATCTTGAAACGCGAGCTAAATGTTAAACGAAGACAATCTTCTTTTTTTTTTTTGAGCAATAAACGAAGACAAACTGAGAGAGACAGAAGCCGAAGTGAATAAATTGTGGAAGATTCAAAGTCTTATATATAGTAGTTGTTTTTTAGGGGTCCACCAAAGTGATGTTCGATTTGGCTATTACATTAAAACACGCGAGGCACAAAAACCAGACACGAGAGAAACTAAAGGCCGATAAATATCCATTTTCTATTTTGCACGTGGAACATGCACCTTCCTCTGATTCCCAAAAACCGCCGGCTATGTGTCGTGTATCATAACCTCCTTTTTCTTTTCTTCAAGGATAGTGTTAATTTGGCATTTGCGTGCTTGTATTCTTTATTATTATGATTATTATTTTTAGAATGTATTATGACTATTATTATTATTATTTCAACTGTAATCTCGTTTTCTCCCACGTGTTGTTGAAGTTCAACCTCATTTTCTATTTGTCAATTATTTTATATCTAGAAGTGGAAGTATGATTTTGGTACCCTCTAATTGGATGTCGGCTTCTTTCTTCTTTTCTAGGCCTAAATGATTGTTGGTTTCGATCTTGGTGATGGTGACATTGATAGTCCTAAAAAATTTTTAAAAGTATACTGCTTCTTTCATGTAGTTCACTTAATTGCTGTGACTTGTTTATATAGGCTCAACAGTATTAATGATCTCTTGTTTATATAGGCTCAACAGTATTAATGATCTCGTACTATGTGCAATCAAAATAAACTTTAAAAGTTTAAGAAATTAAGAAAAACACAAAAATTTTACCCTTTTTTTTTGTTTTAGAACTATACATATTTTTTGGGTACATTTGGGACTAAGATGTCAAAAATGGGATTCGTTAAAGGAGAATTGGTTTGGGCAGTTTGTCCCTTCTAATCCTAGGATGAGAAAGTGATGACTAAAATTTAGGTCACGTTTGGCTGTCCCTGCCTAAGCTTCTTGTCTTTTATTTATTCCAGTAATGAAGTTAGAATCTATTTGTAACAATAACTTCCATGTTTTAAACAAAAGAGAAACAACAATAAAATCAAGAATTTCTTAATTTCTGGCTGGACGGGCTGCGTGTACGAGATATGCTCCATATGACCACACATTACAAGTTGTTACCATTTTTCCATCTTGACGGAAATTAATTGTAAGTTCATTTAATGAAAAACAATATGTATATATACATTTTTTATATACTAGAAGAGTATCCCAATCGACTATCGGACTAATCTCTCTCCGTGGCTCGATGCGTGACCCTTGTGAGGTGGGAATGTTTTCAACCCAATCAATCAACGGCTAAATACAATGTTCCTATGTTTAGTATCAAAAAACAATGTTCCTATGTAACAAGCAGCTTTTTTGGCGGGCAAAATTTTATAGAAATGGAAGATTGTAGCCAATTTGTATTTTTCCAACACCAATGGGGAGTGGTTCCTATTTCAGGAAAAATTACATTTTGGGTCTATCGAAAATATTTTTAATTTTTTTCATTATATAAAAAAATTATCTCTACAGAAAATAATATAAAATATTCTAAGAAAATTCTAAGCGTAGCATATCAGTACTATTGCTGATATTCTATCATGGATACAGGCCTTTATAGTGCACTAACACGTCACCGTCAGTCCTCTCAAACAAAAATACAAAAATTAATTAGTTGATTATTTTTTCAAAAGAGGTAATGTTATTATTATTATTATTTAATTTGATTCAGATATTTTAACCAATAGGCTCCAAATCCTTCAAAATTTTGTATTGTATCCTTCAACAGTTTTTTTTGCTTTTTTAAATTTCAATACATACTTGCAAGTTGGACGATTCTCCTTATTTTATAACATGTACTTATAAATTATATAGAAAAATTCTCTTATTTACACTTTTGAATTACAAAAATGACAAATAAATTCTAACATATTAATAAGGGTATGATAGTGATGAATAACTATGTAACAAAATTTCCCCAACGGCATACTTTTTAGAAAAAAAAACTATATGCTGTTATCCAAATGTAAAAACATCTCTCTTTTATTTAAGAAATTATTTTCGTGATAAAGTTATTTTAGAAAGAAAAAAATGAATTTGCGAACCAAATACCCCAATATAAAGTTCTCTTTGTAGCTCATCCTTCCTTACTCCGTTTTCTTGGCCATTTTTCTTGTTTTCTATTTGTTACGCGTGGTTAGACTTCCATTGAATATAAAGTTTTCTTATTTTGATCGGATTTCTACTATCCCTTACTCTTTTATTTCGAATTACATATGCTCCTGCTACATCTTGAGCCCCGTTTCTCATACATAACACGTCACCTCTAGTGGATTGAAAGGATATTCACATGGTTGAATTGAACACCCTTTAATCTTTAATATCTAAATCTATGAGTCTTGAACTCTTTATTTGCGAGATTGGATTGAAAGGATTGTTTGTGTGCCATTGATGTTGTTTGCCTTGCCTCTTCGTAATTTCTCACATGAAACCAGTCTGGAAAAAAGGAAAATGCAAATGGTTTCATGTGAGCCAAACTCTGGCCATTTGGTTTGTGGGGTTTATTTCGGAAATGGAGTTTGGCCATTCATATACCAATTTAAAGGGATGCTTATGCATTTTTGGTATGTTAAAGGGACTTCTGCTTGCACATCTCTGGGTGAGAAAGGTAAACTATCGTGCTCTCATTCTGGCACGTGATCAACGTTTCATTTTGATACATTTTTTGGGGTTTTGGTAACGACACATGACAATGATGATGATCAAATAAAAAAAATAAAAAAGTTATCTCTACTGGATTAATTGCGGCTTAGTGTGTGACTAGTTTGTGGGCTATGACGGCAAAATCTGATGTAGCAGATTAACAACGGCTGAAGAGTCGGCCCAATATAGTGGATTAATTCGACGTTTTCCTGTATTCCCAATCCAATTGCTCTCTGAAAATCTATTGTCTATCTTCAATGTGAGCCAGCATGAGTTTTTTCCTTTTACGCATATTGATTTCTTGATGTGAGCTATTTGATTTTGACTTTCTGGGTCCTTGATTAGGAAGCACAACAATTCAACCCCCATTGCTTTGGATGCATCTAGAGAGTATTGACTTAAATAACGAGAAAACTAAGTATTTTGTAGCTTTGTATAAACTTCTTTTTTTATAATACTGATCTGATAATTAAAATATTAACTTATAATAAATTAATGGTAATATTTAATTTTAAATTTTAGATTAAGTTAAATGGTTTGATTTAATAAAATGATTATCATATGGTTAATTATTGCATCAAAAGGTATAGTATCATTATTGTTTGATCTTTACTTGACTTGATTACGTATGATTAGAAAAAAAGTACACCTACAAAAGTGGCCTAAAACCCATTCTCAATTCTAATTGTCATTCTCTTGCTCCCTTGTTTCTTTGCACTTAAGATTTGGTGCGTTAATTCATTATCTTCTTGATGGTATGTGTTAATTGCATTAACGAAAATTAACAAGAGCATTGCTTTGAAGTGGAGTTTCCTAGAAGTTGTTTGTTTTGGTTTGTTGAGGTATACCGCTATTATTTTTTTTTTTTTTTTTGAGAAACCACAACAGCTATTACTTTGGATGCACCTGGAGAGGATTAATTAACAAGTAAACTAAGCTTTTGTAGCTTGTGTAAACTTCTTTTTTATATTACTAATCTGAGAATTTAAATATTAACTAATAATAAATTAATAATAATATTTAATTTTAACTAAGTTAAATAATTTTATTTAATAAAATGATTATCATATGGTTGGTCATTGCACCAAAAGGTGCAGTGTCGTTTATTGCTCGATCTTTTCTTGATTATGTATGTTTAAAAAACTGTACACCTATAAAAATATTAGAGATCCGTTGTGATACATTTTCTCTCTTGATTATTTTAATAATTCACATTTTCTCACTACTTGATTATTTTAATACTTATTAATTCTGACGCATAGAGCATCAAAGCCATCATTTCCTCTTTCTAAAAAAAAATTACTGCTCATGAATACAAAACAATGTCACTCTCCAAAATTCATCCTAAACCTAATGACACTTGTTTCTTGAAGGCCTCCCTCGAAACAATTTGTGCATTTATGATTTGTTGACTTGATGACCATGAGATTGTTGAACTTGTCTTAGTAAGAAATTGACTTAGTTCACCTCCAGTTTGGTGGAACCCAGCTTATTTTATTTGATCAGTTTCTTGTTAATGAAGGAATGCTTTTTTTTTAATATTATAATGAAAAAAATGTTGACATTTGTAAGTGTTTTCAGGTTGGTATTTTGGTTAAAAAAGAAATTGGTTTAGGGGCTCATGTTGCATACAATCTCTGAAATAAGTATTATGCATTTAATAGGAATGGTAGGGACAATACAAACCGTTTACACCTCTGCTGATATGATTTCGCATCAACTCAGGGAGCACAAAGACCAACTGATCCACCACCAACGGCAGTCTGTTGGTCATGAAAGGATGAGGGAATACAACACAAGAAAGTGCCTCAAATTCAGAAACAAAATCGAAAAAAACAAGACACTAAGGACAATCTTGCCTGATACACAAATATGGAACGTCAATGAGTTGAGCTGTTTGTGACTTATTATTCGAGATCAACTTAACCTTATCAAGCACTAGTCGGGCTTTCTGGTCAAACAAGTCAAGCTCACTCTCATTAACCTTCCCTGTTATAAAATTTACGCCTATTATCATTTATTCATCTTAGCCTTATTCTTTATAATTTTGGGCCTATTTAACCACACTAGCGAACTTTTTGTATACAATGGTGAATGTTCCATTTAATACTTTTTGAAACGCCCCGACCCGTATTCATCGTACACAGTAAACACGTGCCGGAATTGTGACGACCCAACCATACCAAACCCAGCATACAGTGTATACAACAGAAATCCGGGCTCAACAGTCCAAAGTAAAAACAACAATAATAACTCAACCGGCCCAATGGTCCAATAATATCAAAAAAATTGCACAGCGGAAGACTTAATAACTCACATAAACACTGTATGCGACATAGATGCAAACTATGGATCCGAGCCCTGTCCAAGGGATAACGCCGCAGCCTGTCTGGAATGCACCAAACCTGTACCACAAATAACTCATCCTACGGGATGAAAGCCCGCAGGTGAGGGGTGAGTCCGAAGTGCCCACCGGGTAAAACCCATAAGCAAATATACATATACAACAACCGTAAATTCCCAAGTCACATCACCAACAATCAACTAAGGTTCTCACGAACCTTAAATGACACACCTGTGATTCTAGACACGCTATTCCAATTTTATTATCAGGGCCCCTATCACAAGTTAAATGATGGCCGTCACCTGGTAGTCAAGCTAGCTAGCCCGTGGACCCCGCCCTGGTACCTCCACGTATAACTGGCACAGACAGGGAGCAGACCGCAAACACACTCTCCCCCAGCGCCTAAAATAAAAATTGGTACAGACAGGGAGCAGACCCCAAGCACACTCTCCCCCAGCACCATAAAATAAGACTACCATCTGGCTGTTCCAACATTTAACTGTGACTTGCTAGATGTCTAAGTGTTTCCATTTTATTATTTTCTTTTCCCTTGACTAGTTACTACATTTCTATCATCCGACCATCGTCCCATTATCCCGAGCAGGCTCGCAGCCTCTCCGCTCATCTGGATAATAAAATCTTATCTCAACTGTCTTTCCCATACTAGTACTCCCGGTACTCAAGTCACACAAGTCTCACAGTCAACAATAACATCAAACTCAACAGTAGTAATAATCTCAACAACATCGATAGCAACAATAATTTCAACAACTTCAATAACATCAACAGCATCAACTGTAACAGTCCGGGTAAAAATTTTGGATTTTTACCAGACTGTAGAAGTCTTTTTACCGTGATTTACTGTTTTTTTTTTTTTATGGAACGAGTGCTACTGATGTATTATACTAAGAAAATATATTACAAACTAACTCAATCATCCAAAGGATGACTCCTATCAGGCCTTTGATGGTCACATAAGAGCACTATACAGTCGCTTTAAACATACTTTAATCTACAAACAGGGCCCTTCCATGTTTTTAAACTATCAGAACATAGGATTACTGCAGAGAGATCATACGGGAACCCCGGATTATTTGCCTTAATCCATGATAAAGTTCTTAGCCATATAAGCTCCAATACTTTTCCCCAATCCAGCTCTGCTGCCTCAAAAATCTTTTTATTTCTAGCCAACCAAATGGTCCACACAACATGGAAGAAGATAGCCATCCACGCCGCCCTTGCGTTACCAAAAATACTCAGGCCCATCCAATCTGCAAAAAAATCCTCAATACACTTTGGAGTGCACCAAACCACTCCCCACCACTTGCATAATTTACTCCAAATGCACCAGACAGGCCTACAATGAATGAACAGGTGGTCCCTTGATTCTATTTCCATATTACACAAAGAACAAAGAGCCTGTTCTCCGTTGATGAGATGACGATGGAGTAAAGTAGATCTAACTGCAACTCCATTATGTAGAACCAACCACATAAAAAATTCTAATTTTGGAGGCGCACACCCAAACCACACCCAAGGCTTAGCGTTAGCAGATATCCCTTCTTGATGAAGCAGTCTATACCCGGACTTCACAGAGTACCCGCCATCAGCACTTTCAGTCCAAACCCACTTATCCTCCTTACCATCTAATAAACTGATGTTAGCGGTTTTCCTCTTCAACTCATCCAACTCGCCCACTTCCCATGCAAATAAAATTCTTCTCCA
Source organism: Turnera subulata (assembly GCA_028386065.3). Taxonomy (NCBI): domain Eukaryota; kingdom Viridiplantae; phylum Streptophyta; class Magnoliopsida; order Malpighiales; family Passifloraceae; genus Turnera; species Turnera subulata. The sequence goes on from JAKUCV010007142.1 coordinate 103,122, forward strand.
CTGTAACTCTAATTCCCACCTTCCATTAACTCTCTTAAACACCTCATTAACTGTACCATTTTTGTTAAGAGATATATCAAAGAGTCGAGGGAAGGATACCATTAAAGGTACATCCCCTATCCATCTATCTACCCAAACTTTGCACCCAGCTCCATTCCCCACTAGAATCTGAACTTTGTCTTTCATCATTTCCCCATCACCCACCGGTTCTTCACTTGACTTCACAATATTCCACCATAGCCGAGAAGATGCACTCTCATGAAATATTGGCCATGAAGATGCAGAGTAAGACAGATAATTATCTCTTACCACTTCATACCATATAGGGTTTTCCACAACTGACGGCACTACAGAAATATACCTCCACATCCACTTAAACAAAAGACATCTGTTTTTGCGCAGTAAATTTTCAATCCCCAAACCTCCTTTCTCTTTTGGTTTAGCAATCCTATCCCAAGCCACCATACACATTTTCCTCTTTTCCCCACATCCTCCCCATAAAAAATTCCTTTGAATACTTACAATCTTTTTTGCAGCACCAATAGGAATTTTAAAAAGGGAGAGGTAATATATAGGCAAATTGTTCAAAACTGCCCGAATAAGTGTAACTCTTCCACCAAGTGACAAAAATTTCCCCTTCCAGCTTGCTAGCCTGCTCCTTATGCGTGAAATCACAGGATCCCATGCTTTTAATTTCTGCATATTTCTGCCCAGAGGTAAGCCAAGGTATGATATGGGAAAATGCTCTGCCTTGCTTAACAACATCCCAGCCAGTTCATTGGTCCTTTGATCCGAAATATTAACTCCCACAATGCTACTTTTGTGGAAATTAATACTAAGGCCTGATAACACCTCAAAACATCTTAAACATCTCTTCAAGTTAAGCAAAGACTCCATATCATCCGGGGAGAAGAAGAGGGTATCATCTGCGAACTGGAGTAAATTAGGTACATTCTGGCAACAGCTTGGCTTCCTAATTAATCCTTCTTCCACTGCTTGGTTCACCAAAACAGCTAGCCCCTCTACAACAATATTAAATAAAAAAGGAGATAAAGGATCTCCTTGTTTTAATCCTCTAAAGGTTGTAAATTCATCAGACGGACAACCATTAACCAAGACTGTCATTTTTGCATGGCTAATGCAGCCCCATATCCATTGCCGCCACCTGTTACTGAAACCCATAGCCTCCAATAATTCCAACAAACAATCCCAAGAAACTGAGTCGTAAGCCTTTCTAAAATCAATCTTCCACAACACAGCCTTTTCTCTTTTCTTTTTTAATTGATACACCACCTCTGAAGCAGACAAGGCACAATCCAAAGTCGATTTTCCTTCAATAAAAGCAAACTGATTCCTGCTGATCACACTATTCATAACCGACTTCAGTCTTCTTGCAAGCATTTTTGCCACAATTTTGTATATGCCATGTACAAGGCATATTGGTCTGTAATCATCAAAACTTTCTGCATCGGGTTTTTTAGGAATAAGCGTGATAAAACCTCCATTTATTCCTTTCGGCAACCTTCCACATCTATAAAACTCATTAACAATCACCATTAAATCCTCATTAATCAGATCCCAAGCCTTTTTGTAAAAATTAAAATTAAATCCATCGGGACCTGGGGCTTTATCTCCATCACACTCCCAAATGGCACCTTTGACCTCATCTTTATCAAAAGGCCTCTCCAAAAAAATAGCTTGGCCCTCTGAAATCTTCCTAACTGGTATATTTCCCCAACAAAAACGGGTATCATTTGAAGGCTTAAAAAACTCCTCAAAATGCGTTTTGGCTGCAAGCTTCACTTCATATGGATTCTTCAAAATATTCCCTGCAACATTAACTTGTTGTATGGAGTTCCTCCTGCCCCTATTGCATGCGCTTAAATGAAAAAATTTGGTGTTTTTGTCACCAAGCTTTAGCCAACTCATCCTTGACTTTTGACGCCAAATACATTCCTGTTGCCTCTTTCGAATTGCCAAATCAGATTTACAAGCCTGCATCCTTTTACATTCCTCCTCACTAAGTATCCTGGCATCTGTAATCTTGTCCAACCCATCAATTTCCTCTCTCAACTCCTTAATTCCTTCGTCAATATTACCAAACACTGATTTGTTCCAACCTCTCAGTGCTTTTTTAACATAGCCAAGTTTTTTAACCAGACAAAATTGCCCAGGAAAAAGACTACAAGCCTCATCCCACATGATCCTTAAAGCTGCGTCAAAATCCTTGTGATGCAACCAACAATTTAGGAATCTGAACGGTCGAGCGCCCCAAACTTGTTGGTCTTGCGCAAGTACAATCGGACTGTGATCCGAACCTTCTTTGCTCTCAGCCCACAACTTGATTGATGGGAATAAAGTGAACTAAATTGGATCAAAAAAGGCTCTATCGATTTTGCTTGCAGCTAAGGAATTCCCCCACGTAAAAATTCTGCCCTTTAACTCCACCTCACACAACTGCGCCATTTAAACAAATCCTTCCACTAAGCCTCTCCTCTGCAACTAAAATTTCATTGAAATCTCCAATTACCAACCATGGTAAGGAGATTCCCTGAATATGAGAAAGCAGTACCTCCCACAGAGCTATCCTCTCTTCCACCCTACTAGGACCATACACTCCACAGATAGCCACTTCACTTCCACCCGTCACCATACCTTGAGCAATAATCCAGTTCCTTCCTGCAACATGACTTCTACATTGAAAGAAAGTAGTATCCCATAAGAGAGTGATACCCCCTGAGTTACCAGTCGCTCCTACCTCAACAAAATCAAACATCCCACCACCCCACACCTTGGCATAATCACGATGAGTCCAACCTCCACATTTAGTTTCACATAGTAACACAAACTTTGCATTCACCCTCACCACTAACTCTCGGATACTCTTTTGTTTAAGAGAACCCCCAATCCCTCTAATATTCCAAGAAACAAAACAGAACATATAAAACTATAAAAAACACAGATAACTAACCCAAGACACCTTCGCTTACATAACAGCTCTGGACTTCACCCAATCCGCCTCTTCCTTCTCCACTAGCTCCTCCACAACCTTTTCCACCTTGTCATTGCTATCGGTCACCACAAGCCCAATCTTTCTACCTACATCCATGGTCTTCCCCACCTCCATAGATTTGAGGTTTGCCATTGTGCAAGCTCTCTCCACAGCTCTACGATTCCCTATAGAAATCTCAGTATCTTGAGTTGAACTATCCCCTGTGTGAAGGGATCGAATGCGCCCTCCATTGGCAATTTTCTTCATCTTCTTCAGTTTTCCTGAGCGACCCACACGCGTTCTCCTGTTAAGCTTAGCATTCTCCATGAGGATACAGAACTGTCTCTGTAAGGCCTTTAATGATAATAAATCTACCTTATCTCTATTAACCTCCACCGTGTCAAGGCTAATAGGACTTACGTCCTGTGAGTCAGCCTCCTCATTATTAGTGTCACTTAAACTAGGCTGAGTCCCATTCTCAATGGGCACCAAAGGAAGGCCCATCATCTTCCCCCTTTCTAGCTCTCCAACAAGATTTTTTTATTCTGGCCCATTCCTCTCATTGGACCCAACCAATATTGAGTTTGTCTCTGATACAACTTTGGCCTCATGATTATACACTCCCACATCACATGATTCAGCTGACCCAATCGTCGGTATGACATTGCACTTACCTACGCATGCATTCCAGGAATCCATCGTTTTCCTCAATAGAGGAGCCCCATCGAGAGAATTTGTCTCCTTACTATTCAAAACCCTTCTAACTTTATCTACCTCGAAACCCTCAGGCCTTGGCCCCAAAACATTCTTCTGAAGGGAAATTTCAGTTCTGTCTGCCTCCTCTGCACTCAGAGTACCTTTACCTTTTTCCAAGTACTTGATAGTTTGTAAAATTCCAAACGGGTCCTCAGATTTTTGACTTTTCAACTCCTGGTCCTCACACCCTCTCTTGTCACCATAGTTCCTGGGAGTGTAAGCCTCCGGGCAAGAATTGCTGCTACCCTCCTCCGGTGACCCTACAGGACCTTTCCCCGATGAACTAGAACCCCCCACTATTATTTTCTTCCTTTCATAGGACTCCATCGACGATTGTGCTTCCACAACCGCAACATCATACACGGTATCAGATATCATCACACTAAGCGACCGTGATATAGGCTCTTTGCATGTGGTCATTATCTGAATTTTAGCAAATTCCAAATTTTGACTTGAATCCAGATCATTGTGGAGCTTGATGAACCTTCCAAATCTGATAGCAATCTGACCGAAAAAATCCTCACACCAAACAGCAGGAGGGACTCCGTAAATATTCAGGCAGCATTCTCTTTGAGTCGCATAATCACCCAATTCCCATTCTTTTAGATTCTCAAAACACTTATACTCCCAAGCAGCCTTGTGTTTTAAACAAGCAAGCATAGCCTCTCTTGATTCAAAGGAGAGAAGAACATAGTTTCCCCCTAATTGTTTTACGACCACATCCGAGTTAGTGATAAAACTCAGACTTTGAGTAAGCTCTGACTCATTAATCCCCTCTTTCACCTTACCAAATGCACATCTCCCCAGCCTAGTGATACAATCCTGTGTTGGATTAAAAACAAAAGATACATGTTTGTTCTGGAGTTGCCTGGAGCTTGTTGCGCAATGAGGAGCCCCACCCATGGCCATAACATGACCATTTACGACCTGCGCATAAGAAGATCCTTTCACCACCCTTGCAACATCATCCATCTTTCTCCAAACCTTCTGAGAAGTCTTCACAATTCCCTTTATTTGGCCACCGCCCCTACTCTTAGCCATACTTGCTTTAAGCATGCCATTTATCCTTTTTGAGCCGTTAATCTTTCCCACCAGCTTACTTGTTGCACCACAGTACTCAAACCTCACAAAACAAAATCTGATACCATCCCACGTAAGCTTTCCGGGAATGAAAACATCTAGTACCACCCCAATGGACGACATCTCCTTAAAAACATCAGAGGCCAACCAACCCGATGGAAGGTTTTCCACAAACACACTCACCGCTCTTGAATCCTCCAACGCCCTCTGCACCCGCTCTCTTGACCATCTGGAGAAAAAAGTTGGCTTCCCAGTATGCTGTATCACCCTTTCCCCTCCCTTGCCATTGCTCTCCCTCGCCGTTGACCCTCGCTGTTTCATCTTCCCTTCCCCAGTGAAAGTGGTCGTAGCAACCAGTTTTGGTTGTTTTGTTTAAACAGGGGTTTGCTTTACCGTGATTTACTGTTGAATTAATCTTGGGTAATTAATTCAAGGTAAATCGGGAGTCGTTTTTCAAAACCGAGAGTTTTCCCGCGCTCGTGATTTTTCCGTGGATTTTTCGGAACTAAGTGGGTATTTTTCGGGTTTCGGAATTTCTCGGAAAATCACACCGGAAAATAACTAAGGAGGTATCTGTTATTTTCTGGTCCGGATCGGATTCGCCCGTAATGCAGACGAACTGCATTATTGTTAATCACATGTTAAATAGTAATTAACATGTTATATAATGAGGAATCAGCAGAAGGCAGCCGGTGGGAGAGGAGAAAAAAAAAAGAAAGAGAGAAAAAGGAGAGAAAAAGAAAAAGAAGAAAAAAAAAGAAAAGAAAAAAAAAGAAGAAGAAGGAAAAAAAAAAAAAAAAAAAAAAA
>JAKUCV010007142.1:110223-269169 GCA_028386065.3 Turnera subulata
CCCTAGCTTATCCGTGACGGGGCCCGTAAAGATAAAATTGAGTAATTGGATTTTACTTGAGTCTCTTGGGTTTTGTCTTTGGGTTTGACTGTTTTATTTGACTTGAGTAATTTTTAGTGTCCATATTGATCGTCTTTCCATTGTCGTGAGCACTTCGGACTCACCCCTCACCTGCGGGCTTTCATCCCGTAGGATGAGTTGTTTGTTGTACAGGCTAGGTGCATTCCAGACAGGCTGCGGCGTTATCCCTTGGACGGGCTTGGATCCATAGGTTGCATCTATTACGCATACAGTGTTAGTGAGTATTTAAGTCTTCCGCTGTGCATACTTTTGTTATTATTGGGCCATTGGGCCGGATGAGTTTCTATTGTTGATTTTACTTTGGGCTGTTGAGCCCGTGTTCTTGTTGTATACACTTTATGCTGGTTTCATTTTGGGTTGGGTTGTCACAGTTCCGGCACGTGTTGGCCCGTAAAGATAAAATTGAGTAATTGGATTTTACTTGAGTCTCTTGGGTTTTGTCTTTGGGTTTGATTGTTTTATTTGACTTGAGTAATTTTTAGTGTCCATATTGATCGTCTTTCCATTGTCGTGAGCACTTCGGACTCACCCCTCACCTGCGGGCTTTCATCCCGTAAGATGAGTTGTTTGTTGTACAGGCTTGGTGCATTCCAGACAGGCTGTGGCGTTATCCCTTGGACGGGCTTGGATCCATAGGTTGCATCTATTACGCATACAGTGTTAGTGAGTCTTTAAGTCTTCCGCTGTGTATACTTTTGTTATTATTGGGCCATTGGGCCGGATGAGTTTCTATTGTTGATTTTACTTTGGGCTGTTGAGCCCGTGTTCTTGTTGTATACACTGTATGCTGGTTTCATTTTGGGTTGGGTTGTCACAGTTCTGGCACGTGTTTACTGTGTATGGTAAATACGGGTCGGGGCGTTTCATTTTGGTAGCGGAGCGGGCGTTAGGTCTTGTTGGGAAGTCTTTGTGTGTTTGTTGTCTTGTTTGCATAGTTCGCTCCAGTTGTTTATTATTTTATATCATTTAGTTAGTGCATTATGGATCCAGTCAAGGGACGCCAGCTGTCGCAGAGCATACATATATGAGGTAAATGATGCCATAATAAGCGGAAATACAAATATTATTAATATTAATAATTTCATTGCAAAGGGAAATATTACATGATATTTTATAAAAAGGGAAATATTACATTGATTTTTCATATTTTATAAAAATAAAGAAAATACATTTAACGATTTGGAACGACGTTGACACGGAAACTGTTTGGATCGCTGTTGATGTTGACCGTGACTCTATTGCTCCACGAGAACCACATGCCGCCTCTGTCGTGTTGGCCAGGAATCTCGAACCGGTTAGCTTGAGGGAATCGGAGTGGAATCAGACCGTGATCGTCTCGTGGTTGCCACTGCGTCTCCGTCAGAAGAACCATATTGGGCTTGTACTGGTTCTTCAAGTCTCTCAGAGTACGTGAGAACTCCTGGGCACGCCTTGCCACTCCTCTGCAGTTCCACACCAGCAGTCGTGCCTTTGGCCAGGTTGGAGGTAGTCGAGTCATTCTGGGCATGCTCTGAGCTGTCATCGAGAGCTGGTAGTAGGCGCCTTGCTCCACAGTCTGGCAAGTGGACTCCAGGTTGAACTCCTGAAGCCTCTCGGAGATGAAGAACATCACGGAGTTTGCCGATCCGTAGTATGAGGTCCTCAGTGTTCCATGGTCCTCTAGGAAGAACACCTCTTCCATTTGAGTGACGAAGAACCGCGATGAGTAGAGCTCGTCGACGAAGACCAGTCGGGGCATCCTGCCGAGCTCGTTCGGAAGTTCTTAAGCACGTTCGTTGACCATTCTGTACGCTAGACGGTTTCTCCTGCCAAGGTTGGCACCTTCGACGAAGAAGACTGATGAAGGAGCAGGCATCGTGTTTTGGAAGCGGGTATTTTGTTTTTCTGAGCGTTTGGGTTTTGTTTTCTTTCTGAGCGTTTTGTTGCTTTTTAAATGCTTTGATGATTTACACATCACCGCTCCTTCTTTTATACTCATATGGGGAGCGAGATTACCATTTTTGATATTCAAGATTTTGCTTTTTGAAAATTTACCGTTGCTTCCATTTATTGCTCTGTTACTTTACGCGTTTTTTCGGACTACAACGCCAGAGATTTACAGCCTTTTTCCATCTTATGATTTTTTTTCGCTCTGGCTACTTTGTCTTTTCTTTCCGTGGTTTTATTATATTTTTCTGCATCTTTTATCACTTGCATCCGTGACCGTTGAGGCTAGACGGATGGGACCACACCTCGAGTAGAGTGCATGTGCGACGAGTTCACAGCTGTTCGGACATCGTAGAGAGATACGAGACCTGACAGACGTTTTTGGCTCATGCGGAAATTGTGAACAAGTGGGAACGTGTCTTTCGAGGGACACAAGACGCTCTTGTGATCGTCATCGTTAGCTGCATACGTTACGTTTCTCGAGATCGAGGACGGATACGATCGATCTAGAGCGCCGTTCATGAAAACATGTTTTGGTTTTAATTTCTTTTTGTTTTGATTTTGTTAAATGAGCTTTATTTTTGACTTCTTTATGTTTGATTTCATAATTTTAGTGTCAAGTTTTATTTTACTTTGAGATGTTTTATTTTCCATTGAACAAGAGATTTCATAACACAAGAATTTTTGATTTAAAAGGAAATTATTTTATTTATTTCATAAAAGGTTTACAACAGGAGAAGAAGTACTCTCTATGGAGTTACTTGCTTCTCTAGGTCTTTTACAAGTTGTTTTACATTTTGCATGTGTGGGAACAGTTCCGCACACGCTAGTTCTATTTGCGCCACCGCCGAGCTGATCTTCTTCAGGGAAAAGTTCAGTTGCGTCAGCTTCTGTTGCGGAGTGCTGCTCTCAGCTCCCGCCTTGCCCTTGCGATCTTCAGCTTTCTTGGGGACTCGCTTCTTCCGTCGTTTTGGGGAAACGACCATGTGCTCCTTTAGACCGATGATGTTGGTCTTGAACCGCTTCTTCGGTGGTTCGTCATCGGAGCTGGTTGGGAAAGCTGTGCCGCCGATGTAGCTGTTGTTCTCGGAGTCTGAGGTCGTTCGAGAACGAAGTGGAGAGTCCATGACTGTGTGTAAGTATGCCAGTCATGAGGTTTGGTTCTTATAGAGGACGAGATGTCGCTTAAGGGTATAAGCGGTATCTCGGGTTGAGGTTGGACACCTGGCAGAGTGTGCCCGAAGCTTTTCGTGGTAGGACCCACGGATAAGACGGAATTTCGGGGACGAAATTCTTTTTAAGGGGGTTAGTCTGTAACAGCCCGGGTAAAAATTTTGGATTTTTACCAGACTGTAGAAGTCTTTTTACCGTGATTTACTGTTGAATTAATCTTGGGTAATTAATTCAAGGTAAATCGGGAGTCGTTTTTCGAAACCGAGAGTTTTCCCGCGCTCGTGATTTTTCCGTGGATTTTTCGGAACTAAGTGGGTATTTTTCGGGTTTCGGAATTTCTCGAAAAATCACACCGGAAAATAACTAAGGAGGTATCTGTTATTTTCTGGTCCGGATCGGATTCGCCCGTAATGCAGACGAACTGCATTATTGTTAATCACATGTTAAATAGTAATTAACATGTTATATAATGAGGAATCAGCAGAAGGCAGCCAGTGGGAGAGGAGAAGAAAAAAAAAAGAAAGAGAGAAAAAGGAGAGAAAAAGAAAAAAAGGAGAGAAAAAGAAAAAGAAGAAAAAAAAGAAAAGAAAAAAAAGAAGAAGAAGGAAAAAAAAAGAAGAAAAATCAGAAAAAAAAAGAACCAATCAGAAAGGAAAGAAAAGAAAAAGAAAAGAAAAAGAAATCAGAAAAAAAAATAGAAACGGAAAAAGAAAAAAAGAAGAAGAAAATCAAGAAAAGAAATTGAAGAAATTCGGAAAAAAAAGGAAAATAACGGAGTGAACAGTAGCCACCCCAGCTCCTCCTCGTTACTGTGCATTCCGACGCGTTCCCCGGCGAATCTCGACGCACCGCCGCCACCAGGAGCTCCGTCACGCCGTCGCGAGCTCACCCCAGGCGTCGCCGTCGCTTTCCTCCACCGGAGCCGTCCTGACGCGCCGACGACCCGCGTGCTGACCCGCGGATCTGCTTCATCCGCGTCGCGCTCAGCCCCTGCCGCCGCCGCGCCGAGCTACCACCACCGTTGGAGTCGCCACCTCGCGCCGCGCATCGTGACGCCTTCCCCGCGCTGCGTCGCACCACCGACCGTCGTCTCAGCCGCTCAACCCGCCAAGGTGAGCATCCGGATCCGTCGACCCGCGTGCTTGTCCGGGTCGCGAACCTGGGTCACAGCCGTGGGCTTGACTTCCTTTGGGCTGGGCTGTTTGTGTGCTTGGGCTGGGCATGGACTTACTGTTCATGGCCCAGTCCAGCAAAAAAAAATATAATAATAATAAATATATATATATGTATTTATTTATTAATCTGGTATATAATTTTGGGAAAAAAAATATATATATATTTACTTTGACAAAATTATGGTTAATTTAACTCTGGTATTTTCATTAGAATATAAATATATTTACTTGGTTAAATAATTAAGTTTTGTTTTGGAAACTATTATTAATTGGAAAAAATATATATATATACCTTGGAAATAAATTCTAGGAAATTAATATGTATATTATTTTCGTCTGGAAATTATGATTATGGTATATGTATATGAATATGTATTTTGGAAATTAAAGGTAATTATAATTTTGGTGTTGGAAAATATTATTATATATTTAGAAAAGATAAATACTATATAAATATTTTCTGAAAATTATAAATACGTTATTATTTTCTGGGAAAATTATGGAGATTATTATTTTGGAAAATTATAATTATTTTTAAGGGAGTTTTAATTAAAGTATGGTACAGAAATAATATTCGGATGTACGTACGGTTAATTATTTTCGATAAAAAATAATAATAACGGATAAGAATCGGGATGGGTAATATCGTCGTATAGGCATCATGGTATACCGATTATGTGCATTTATGTGTACATTGTTTTGTGTATAGGTTGGATATCGGGCAGTTTCCCGAGGAGCCGGCGTCGGACCGGTCATTATTTCCGGAGTTGAGTAATCGGCCAAGGTGAGGATGGATTTCCTTCAATATGTGCCTGTATTACTTAGTTATTTTGTTTCGATGATTATTGCATGGTTGGATGTTGCATTGTTGGTATGTTTCGAGATGTTTATCCCATGGTCTTGTTTGTGGTCGGGATGTTTATCCCAAGTCGGTTTTTGGATGTTTATCCATGAGTCGTTTTGACACTAAATTAAATGAAATAATTAATGAATTGTGACAAGGATGTCGATCCTTGGTTTTTGGATAGGGATGTCTATCCCGGTATCCTGGTTAGGGATGTCGATCCCTGTAATTTGGTTTTGATAACGATAATATAATTGTCACGTGGTAGTAGTGGTACGACTCGATGGTTAGAGACTGTTTCGTGGTGGCCATGACCTGGGTTACTTGATAAGCATGTCTATGCTTGGGATGTCTATCCCGTGATATATTTTTGGGATGTCTATCCCTGGATTCGTATTTTTGGGATGTCGATCCCTGGGTTCTCTGATTTGGTCTGGCACCCGGAATGTGTTGATAACCAGGTTTGATCACTAGCTTATCCGTGACGGGGCCCGGAAAGATAAAAATTGGATAATGGATTTTATTTGAGTCTTTGGGTCGGTTTTTACTTATTTTGGGACTTGAGTAATTTTTAGTGTCCATATTGATCGTCTTTCCATTGTCGTGAGCACTTCGGACTCACCCCTCACCTGCGGGCTTTCATCCCGTAGGTTGAGTTGTTTCATGTACAGGCTTGGTGCATTCCAGACAGGCTGCAGCGTTTTCCCTTGGACAGGGCTCGGATCCATAGTTTGCATCTGTGCATACAGTGTTTATGTGAGTTTTGTTAAGTCTTCCGCTGTGCAATGTTTTCGTTATTATTGGGCCAATGGGCCGGATTTGTTACTTATGTTGTTTTATTATTTTGGGCCGTTGGGCCGAGTTATGGTTGTTTACACTCTATGCTAGGCCTTGTTGGGCTAGGTGGTCACAGTTCTGGCTTGTGTTTACTGTGTACGGTAAATACGGGTCGGGGCGCTTCATCAATCATCAATTTAATTCATCACAAAACAAACCATACACAGCCACAAAGTATCTTATCAACAAACATCACACACAGTGAACAAACAACAACTTGATATCATGGGCTGTATATAAATATTTACTTAACCTCACCTTGGCCTGTTACTTAACTCTGGAAACATCAATCGGTCCAAAGCCGGTTCCACAGGAACTGCTCGATATCATAACCTATACAACGAAACAACATGCTCACATAAATGCACATAATTGATATGCTATGATGCCATAAATTATAAATTAAACCCTCCCCCTTCGGTTATACGTTATCATCTCCATAAGATTATTTTACTTGCCAAAATATAATTACCTAATATTATATATATTTTTTTTAAAAAAAAGTTTTTATTATATATACTTAGTGTAATATTCCCCAGAATATACAATACCGTATTTATTTCCAGAACATTTTCATAGGATATATACCCCTTTTCATAAAATTATTTACTCTTAAAATAATTTTTCAAAGGATATTCATATAGTAATTATATTTTCTCAAAATAATATGTCAATGTAATCATTTTATTATATTATTATTATTATTTTCTTCCTCTTTTTTTTTAGTAAAACATATCCATATACCAAATATATATATATATCCCAAAATACTATAACTCATACTTACCATATTATTATTAAAATAACCATAACATAATTACCTTAGTTTCCCAAAATAACATGTCTAAGTAATTATTTTCTAGATATATCAAATGAATAATTATCTCAGGTCAAATTAATTATTCTGCCTATTTACAATTTATAAAACAATATATTTTTTTCCAGCAAATATATTTTACATTTATATAAGTATTTTTTTTATTTTTTTAAATAACGGACTGAGCCCAAAATCCAGCCTAGAATCCAAGCCCAAGCCTAGCCAAGGCTGCTGGGAGCAGGCCCGCGTGAACAGGCCCACGCTTCAGCCTCGGCCCAGGCGCATCAGCCCAGATCAGGCTCTCCAACGCCCAGCCCAACGGGTCTGCCTTGACCCGCTCGCGCATCCGGGTCGGACCCAATCCACTAAACGGGTCGTCCTCAACCCGAGGTAGCTCACCTTGGCGGGACGGCGGCGATGACGAGGCGGGGCAAGGGTGGCTGCAGGCGAGCGGCGACAAGGTGGAGGCGGCGTCGTCGGCAGCAGGGGCAGGGGTCTTGGCCGGCGGTCTGGATCGGGTTCGCGGAAGGTTGCAGGCGAGGAGGCGGCCGACGGGTCTGCTTGTCTCGTCCAGCCGGCGGTGGTGCGTTCTGCAGCGGTGGTGGCGAAGGAGGTGCGAAGGAGGAGGCGACGCGGCTACGCTGACGACGACAGGCGAGGCAACCCGGGAGGCTTGCTTCGGGTTGTCTCCTATGGTCGGCGGCGGCGGGTGCTGGTGGTCTGCAGCGACGAGCGAAGAGGAAGGCGCGTGATTGCTGGTGGCGGCGCGACGGTGGAGCAGGAGGAGAAGAGGAAGGTGGCGGCTTGTGGTGTGGTTCACGGGGGCGGCAGTGGTGGTGGCGGTGTGTTGTGTGTGTAGTTGTTTCTCTTTTCTTTTTTTTGATTATTATATTTCTGGTTTTGGGTGCAAAGGAAGGAACAAGCTGGCAGAATTATTTGCAGGAATTGATGGTGAGGATGATGTGTGCAGGGGAAAGTAACGGGTTGCAGGCAGGAGAAACAAAAGGAAAGTGGTGATGATGGCAGGCGAAAATTCACGGGCAACACAGGCAAGTCACAAGCTGTGCAGTGGGAGGCGGCTGCGTGATTCAATCATGCAGTCGTGTCCCGACTGGACCAGAAAATAACTGATACCCCCTTTGTTATTTTCCGGTGTGATTTTTTTTCGAGAATTCCGGGACCCGAAAAATACCAACTTAGATCCGAAAAATCCACGGAAAAATTCCGAGCGCGGGAAAACCCTCGGTTACGAAAAACGACGCTCGATATACCTTGAATTAATCACCCAAGATTAATTCTTTCGGTAAATCACGGTAAAAAGACTTTTACAGTCCCGATAAAAATCTAAATTTTTACCCGGGCTGTTACACTTTTAAACCAACCTTAGCCATCTCATATTTAATAGAAAATAACTAGAAACCATGAATCCAAAACCTAAATTGTCTTCCAACATATCATCCACAATTACCAAGACATCAACCCTTCAGTCTCCACAGCTTAAGGCGGCCGGCGCTCACTTGACCTGCTGCCACATCACCCCAACAGTTGCAGAGTGTTTCAATGGTAGTTTTTTATAATTCAAAAAAAAAAAACTAGTTATTTTAACAGAATAAGCATATGCTAGCCAAGTAAACTTCTTTATAGTTAATTTAATGGAGCTCCCGCTCGAGGATTGAAGCTCATCGCCTGGAGCTTCACTTTTTCCTAACAAACTCATTTACACCTCTAAAACAAGACACAAAATTCTAATCACATAACACCCTTCGTAAGTAACTTCTCCCTTTGTTTTTCCTTTCATTTTTCTGTGTTGGGCCTACTCTCTTGGGTGAGACTGATTTTTTACATCCTTGTGTGTTCCTCATCTAAATCTCCAAGCATAAAAACCAAAAAGTTAACATAAATATGAATTGACATCTACAATAAACAAAAGGCAAATAATAGAAGGAGTCCGTGCCATCCCTCACAGCGAAAACAGAGGATAAGGATATTTTGAGTCCTAAACTTTTAACTAAAAATCAATTAAGTCCTAAACTTTTCAAAATTGATATTCAGAGTCCTAAACATTTCAAAAAGTGAACAAAACTAGTCCTAAAGACGTTTTCCGTTAAAACAGGCTGACGTGGCCGTTAAGTCTTGCCACATCAGAATCCACGTAAGCAAATGACGTGGCCAGGGATAAGGACATTTTGAGTCCTAAACCTTTAAGCAAAAATCAATTAAGTCCTAAACCTTCCGAAATCGATGTTCGAGTCCTAAACCTTTCAATAAGTGAACAAAACTAGTCCTCAAGATGTTTTTTCAATAACACACGTCACAATAGGGAAAAATAATTAAAAATATATTAAAAAATTTAGTAAAAAATTTTAATTAATAATAATAATGATTTGGAAAAAAGATTATATAGTAAATAATAATTTAAAAATAAAAAATAATTAGAAAAAAATCAGTGGGACCGACATTAAATATTAATAATTTCAACCCAATAACACATGTCATCTTCTAAAATAGTTACAATAATAAAAAATAAATAAGTAAAATAAAAATTTGAAAAAGGTCCAATAATTCAATCCTATATGCCAGAATTGAATTTAAAGACAAAATAATCCAAATATAACCATTCAACATCGATAACAATAACAATAGAATAGGATAGTTAAAGTTCAAAGAAACAGTATATATGCCATAACAACAAAAAAATGCCCTTATAGCAATTAAGCACGCCAAAACATAGACTGAAGTAATAGAGAATGCATGTGATGAGAATGCACAAAATGTAAAGCAAGCAAAGCTTAAAAAAAATATAATAGACAGAAATACGATTTAAAGGGAATCAAGAAAATACATACATTCAAGACAGTGTTTCTAGTCAATTTTTCCACAAAGACTCCATATGTAACATTGTCGTTATTAATATTTAATGTTGGCTCCAATGAATTTTTTTCTAATTATTTTTTATTTTTAAATTATTATTTACTATATAATCTTTTTTGGAAATCATTATTATTATTAATTAAAAATTAAAAATTTTTATATATTTTTAATTAATTTACCCTATTATGACATGTGTTACTGAAGAAACATCTTGAGGACTAGTTTTGCACTTATTGAAAGGTTTAGGACTCGAATATCGATTTTGAAAAGTTTAAGACTTAATTGATTTTTACTTAAAGATTTAGGACTCAAAATGTCCTTATTCCCTGGCCACATCATTTGCCTACATGAATTCTGATGTGGCAAAACTTAATGGCCAAGTCAGCCTTTTTAACAGAAAATGTCTTTAAGACTAATTTTGTTCACTTTTTGAAAGATTTAGGACTTAATTGATTTTTGGTTAAAGGTTTAGGACTCAAAATGACCTTATCCCGCGAAAACAGATTCGAAGTTCAATCGCACAATGGTCATCATCATAAGGTTCGTTGGTCATCAGTCTCACCACCATCACCATCAAACGGAACATGTTGAAAGATGAGTGAATACTCCGAAA
Organism: Turnera subulata; assembly: GCA_028386065.3. Lineage (NCBI taxonomy): Eukaryota > Viridiplantae > Streptophyta > Magnoliopsida > Malpighiales > Passifloraceae > Turnera > Turnera subulata. Next base: position 120,561 of record JAKUCV010007142.1, read on the forward strand.
AACAGCACATTGGAAGATTACTGATTACTCCAAGTGCGGCAAGTTGAAAGTCAACTGAATTAATTCAAAAGGTCTCCAACTCTGCACACAAGGAAAAAAAAAAAAAAAAAAAGGTATAGATGAGAAAATTAAAAACAAAAATATAGGAATTGTAATAAATATATCCAATTTTAGAAAAAAAAAACTAGATGAATTTGGAATTTTTTACTATCTATGTGAAATGGAACGACAACAAATTTGTTCCAAGCATAACTGCTTCCTCTCCAATATCAATATCAATCAAGTTGCAAGCAAAATGTTCAATTCTCTATCATTTATAATTTCTAACCATAGCACTCCCAAAATGAAAGGATTCCAGGTAAGTCTAGATAAAAACCCAGTAGAAGACCTCGATGATAGAGAGCTTTAGTGCACTTGAGGGGCGGTCCAAGTAATCAGATCACATTGCAAGTATCACACTAACATGATATAATTACAATGTGCCATAGTGCACTCTCCATCTCTCTCCTATGGAGATCCTAATTGAGATGAGAATGTCCTATTCTGATGATGCCTAGCCCAAACTGAAGACTGGATCATCAACTACAAACAAAAAGAACCACACATCATCACAACTGAAAAGTAATAGCATTACAGGACAGTGGATATCTGTCATATACATATGTGTGCCTCTCATCTCCAAATGCAGCATGTAAATCGTACAAACTAACAAGCAACACAAACATGAGAAAAACTGATCCAGCAATTTGTTAAAACAAAAACAAAAAAGAAATGGAAGTAGACAAAAACAAAATTAGGTATAAACAAGATCCAGTTCTTCTCAAAAGATTGGATGCCTTAAAAAAAAACCACAACATTAATATAACTCCGGCTGTGTTCATATCCTGATCTGAGCACCAAAAATAAGTGAAACAAATTGAATCAAGACTTTCAAAAACTCTCACCTCCGATAGGCTCGACTCTCAGATGCTTCAGCTCCACCACTTTATGTTCAGCACTATCAAAAATAAGTTGAACTCGAAAGCGTAGCACACAAAAAGGATCTTCAGTTATAAGGGGTGGAGGATTATATTCCAACGCATGAAAGGTTATATCATACTCTAACAGACCGGATGAAAATCCAAGCAACTGAGCTCCAATAACAGCGATAAACCTAAATTTTCTTTCCTGCAATAAAAAAAGAGGAAACAGCAGCAACAGTGCATCATTCAGAAATTAATTTACATAGGATTAGGGTGTCTGCATTCATAGGAAAGAAGAAAAAAAAATGTGAAATTAATGAATGACTAAAAACCAAACCTCAGCGTCCTTTCCAATGTAATCAGCAAGAGCGGCCTTGGCACCCTGCTCGATTCTGCAGCGGTGGAAAGGATGATCAAGGGCAACAGGACCACAGCTCAGAAAGAACTTTGCTTTGTACTTGCGAGCATGTTCACTCATTAATTGATGTAGTTCTTTTTCACAAAGAGAACAAGCACCATAAGTAGCATCGTAGGCATCATCGTTGCCGTCTTCACCATCAAGTTTTGTTCTCTTCTGGTCCTCGATGTCCGCAGAATCCCCTAAAGCAGGCAGAATAGAACAGGAATAAGAATTACACAAATCAGACAATAAGAAAATCAGATTAAAACAAAGTGGCAGAAGGGGATAGCTTGTAGCGGATTTGCCTTGATCAGCGGGACGAGGCCGAAAAATTTCCACATGATTCTCTTTCCTGTCACTAACGGCCCGTTTGGTTGGGTGTAATGGGATGTAATAGAAATGAATCAAATGGAATCTATGCTTAAATTTTAGGAATAGATTTTATTTGATTCCATTCCATTACAATCCATTACATCCAACCAAACGGGCCGTAAGTTCATACTCATACTTCACCCTAGTTTGACAAGTTGTGATCTCCACGGTTGACTTGTCAATGACTCTCATGGTTATGAAGTACTTATTAATATTACACGAATAATTTGCTTTGAGAACTTCCAGAAGCACCAGGCTTTTACCCTAGGATGGATGATTAAAAAAGCAAGATTATTATTTCTAATTTATGCAAAGAAATACCAATCCAAAAATAAATAAACAAATAAAGGGAAGTAATTAAGAATAAGTGAAGACCTTTTTTTTTTTTTTCTTGTTGTGAAGCTGAACGGCAAAAGAGGCTAGCTCTTTTATTCTTCCGAGGTGATTGCTGTACTCGAAGGGTACGGGTCGAATTATACCCGAATTCAAATCGTAGGGATTCTTCATATCAATGTCAAAACCCTAAAAGAGAACGACACAAACGACGAATCAAGAAAATAAACGAACTACTTGGAAGAATCCCTACGATTTAAATACCTTGGTCTGCATTAAGTGCCTCTTGAATTCGACGAGCGGATTCCGGATTAACGGATCCTCCACACCGGGGAACCACTCAGACTCGTCGCCGTTGTCGCTGACGGTGTCCCACCCGTCGTCGCCCTCGATCACCGTTTCAATTCTATTGTATTCAAACATGGTAGCAGCAAGCAACGCAACCAAACCCCAACTTAAAAACCTAATTTGCGATTGTAATTGAACTGCTCCGCTTTTTTTTGGATTGATGGAGGCGCGAAAACAGTACCTTTAACTCCCAAGTATGAAGCAACCAATCTAATTTGGTAACTTTAATATACTAGAAAGCCAAACCGCCAAGACGTCAGATTGCTTAGCTCTCGGGATTGTTTAAATTTTTTTTATTTCTTTCTGCATTCATAAAATGTTTAGCATAGTAATTTACGGGAAAAAATAATTACATTATCGGCTACATATGCTACCAAAAAAGAAAATAATACCCTTATAATTATCGTAATAACAATTGCCAATTTTTTTTTAGTGATGAGTTGCAGAATCTATGCGGCAGCCCATCCATCTATGTAGTAAATATGTAAAGCACAGATTAATTGCAAGTTGCAATTTTCCACCCGAAGGAAGGATAAAGGGTTCCAGGAATCTTATTATTTTTAGTCATTTTTCAATCGGGTCCTATAATTCTTTTTTGATTAATCAAGTCCTATTATTTTAAATCGTTATCAAATAAGTCCTATTGTTAAATTTTAATGAGTTGGTCGTTATTCTATAACATGGAAAAATACTGATGTTTCCAAAAGTTCAAGTCATTAGGATTTGATTGATCAAATAAAGAAATTATAGGACTCAATTAATAATTTTTTTTATACATTATAGGACTTCTAAAGATACTAAGTCCTAAAATTTGAAAATTCTTAATTATAAATTTTAACCACAAATCTTGAATCCTAAAGTAATAGATTAATAATAGATTTTAAATTTTAAATTCTTAAACTCTCAAATAATATTAAAATCTTATACACTAACATCCTAAATCTTAAACTCTACATTTAAAATGTTAAAATCCTGAATTTTCAAAGACTTTATATCCACTTTAAAAGAGTAACTCCTAAAATCTTAAATCTCTAAAGTATAAAATTTTAAATCCTAAAGCCCTAAACCTCAAAACCATAAACTTTAAAATTCTAATTCTTAAATCATATACTGGAATGGCCTACAATCTTAAAATTTAAATATTAAACTCTAAAATCAAATCTTAAAATATAATTTCAGATAGTTCATGCCAAATAAATTAATAATTATCTAAAATAAGGAATTGGGATTTTAAATTATTCACGATTGGTATGTAACCCTATTAATGTTAACGCTAGGATTTAAGACTTTATGATTTAGAGTTTTAAAATTAATGATATAGGATTTCAAAGTTTATTGTTTTAGATTTTAGGATTTATGATTTTAAATTTATAATTTCAATAGCATAAAGTTTAGTTTTAAGGTTAGCAGTTTAAGATTAAAAATTTTATAAATTTAAGCTTTAAAGTTTTAATATTTAGGAGTTTAAGATTTTTGACTTTAAAATCTTCAGAAGTCTTATAATTGTAAATAATTTGTAATTAAGTCCTATATTTTTAAAATTTTATTATTCAAGTCCTATGATTTATTGATTTGTTTAATCAAGTCTTAATGGCGTGGACTTTAGACATGTTAGCATGTTATGTGTACATGTCACATCATAAGATAATGGCCAACTCAGCAAAATTAGATGGAAAATGGTGCCTAGAACTTCTTTGATAAACAACTCAAAGTAATAGGATTTGAGTAATAAAAAAAAATTATAAGACTCAATTGAAAAATACCTAAGAATAGTAGTACTTTTAGAACCCTTTATCTCCCAAGGAATGAGAGAGTACAATTTTGACGCATAAAGAAAAATAGTAAAAAAAACTAGTGGCAGTAAACATGTTTTTTTCTTTATCCAAAGTAGTAAGCATGTTGAATACAGCGATAATTGAGCATCATTAAAAAATATGGGAGGTCGTGGAATTTTCTTAAAAATTAGTGACCCATACGAAAACATGTTGTTTGGCAGGCGCGGCCCATCATCACAACTAGTTTGCTTTACAGTTCATTAAGTTGGTCATTTTGCAAAACAGATGCCCCATATATATTCTGCATATGGCAGCTTATATAGTTTAAGATGGATTGGGGTTTGCATCATAATAATATTTGTATCTCTTTCGAGAAATCCACAAACAGAATGGCAATAACAATAACTTCCAAGTTTTATACAAAAGAAAAACAACAATAAAATCAAGTATAACTTAATTTCTGAGACGGGCTGCGTGTACAAGATTATTTTCTCAAAAGAGGTAATGTTGTTAATTGCAGATTAATCATCATCATCATAAGGTTCATTGGTCATCAATATCACCACCATCACCAAGATGAGTGAATACTCCGAAAACCAGCACATTGGAAGATTACTGATTACTCTAAAAGCGGCAAGTTGAAAGTTGACTGAATCAATTGGGTTTTTGGGTTTTTTGGCCCCCATGTTTAGTGGTTTGGCCAATTTGGTACTCTGATTTTTTTTTGGCCGGCCATATACCCCGAGATTGCATGGGCAGGCCAAACGTAGTCCCTCGGTCAGGCATCTGCTGACGTGGCGGGCTGCCCGAACTTGGGGTTTCAGACCCGCGCCAAAACGACGTTGTACCACAACAAAACTGCGTCGTTTTGGTGACATGGTATGACATGTAGGATCATCGGTACCATGACGTGTCATTTTGGGTTGCTTATGCTATCCTACCAAATTTTTGACCCAACCATTTCCGAAACCCAATTTGAACCCTATAAAACCAACCCATACCCAAACTAAATATTTTCTTTAAAAAAGCTGAAGCTAATAATGTGTATTTATTTTTATAATCATTATGTATGATTTATAAAATTAATATTAAAATTAAAATTAAAAATCAAAGATTATCTTAATAATTGTTTTTTTTATCTTCCTAAGGGCCCCACGCCCAACCCTACTATACCAATACTACCCTTATCCCATCCTATCCCAAACTAATTTTTCCCCACACCCAGTTTTGAACCTAGGTTGCCTTGGTGAACCAAGGTCTTGAATGCCACTGCAGCCAAGAGGCGCTGGCCTTAATAATTGTTATCTCATTATGATTTATAAGAATTGAGAAAAAGATAAGTTTAAAATCAAAGTCAAAGGATCCGTAAAAAATAAAGATGTTAAAATTGATTGTTTTTTGGATAAACAAAAATGAAGTCTTTCTCTAGTTTACAATTCCATAGTTTTAACGACATCTTTCATAAAAAAAACAAAGAAAAAACTTTTAACGGTATCCCACTGTTCTTTCTTAATAATCTCCTAATAATCTTCATTTAATATATCTTCTCTTGCCAATATTATTCTTAAAAAAATAAAAGCAAAAAATAAATACACACATTGAAAGAAAAATCAACACCCAACCCCAACCCCAACGACGCCACCGACGAGGGCTATAGACCACCACCACCACCATCTTCTTCAAACACCCACCACAAACCACAAAACCCCAAATCATTCTCCTAAGGCATCCATTATCAAGGCCTCACCACAGCCATGGCGCCACCACCACAAATCTGGCCTTTCTTATCCCATCTCCTCCCAAGGCCGCCACTCCCCTTGCAACTCCGGCCGGTTTCCACTCCTAGTGCCTCCCTACCAGCCTCAAAGTCCCAGTCAGGTCCTGGTCGTTGCCCCCACAGACTTGGCTCCCATCAGCTCCTTGGAGTTCTTCCAGGGGTCCCTCTTCAAAGCCCGTTGGTCCGGTTGGTGCAGGAAAGGGGAGATCTAGCCAGGATTGCTCATGTATGATTGCCTTGATTTCTTGGTCTGTTGAAGTTGGGGGTGTATGTTATGCAAATTGATTCAAAAGTTTTGTATTGAGTTGTGGCTTTTTTATCTTTTTTCCTGGTTTTATTGGAGTGGTGATGATTTTTTTGGATGGTGAACTTCCGTCGGCGCAATAAAAGTAACTGGTGGATGATAAAGACAATGGTTTTTTTGACGGTGAAGACAATTCATATTACTGTCCTGTTTTTTTTTCTCTTTATTCCAAAAGTTCATATTTCCTTTTACGATTGATAATATAACAAGTTATTATATTATCTTCTTAAAGTAAAATTATCTGAGTTTTTTTTCAACATAATATTATATGAGGTCGAATAGAATCATTCCATTCTTTTTATTGAGAATTTATTTTTAAAATTAAATATTTATGGAGAAAAGAAAATACTAAAATAAAAAATTAATTTGGTTATTATTATTATTATTGTTGTTTTATATCAAATTATTATTACTGTTCATTTATTAACAAAGAGCGGGTGTTTTAAAAAAATTCAAACCGGTCTGCGGGTGGATTTTTTCGGGTATACATCGGGTTTTTTGTGGCGGTTCAGTCAAGTAATCGGGTTGGTAGCATGTTGAGCCCACCAGGACACGTGGATATGACATGTTCACCCAACCCTCTAAAACGACGACGTTTAGGCATGAGACGACGCCGTTCTGAAACACCTCCCAAGCTCCAAATTCGGGCAGCCTGCCACGTCAGCAGGTGCCTGACCAGGGGACTACGTTTGGCCTGCCCATGCAATCTCGGGGTATATGCCCGGCCAAAAAAAATATTGAGGTACCAAATTGGCCAAACCAATAAACATGGGGGCCCAAAAAACCCAAAAACCTGAATCAATTCAAAAGCTCTCCATCGCTGCATACAAGGGAAAAAAATCAGGTATCTGTGAGAGAATGAAAAAAAAAAAAATACAGGAATCGCAATAAATGTATCCAATTATAGAAAAAAAAATAGATGAATTTCGAACCTTTTTACTATCGGGTCAATCATATTTTTGATCCTTATGTTTATCGATTTGGTCATTTTTCATCCTTGTGTTACAAAATGGACATTTTTCATCCCTTTGTTGATTTTCTAGGACATTTTTTATTTTTCTCCAATTTTCCGAAAATAAAATGCTGACATGTTAATTTTAAAATTGACACGTCAGCTATATGGGCCCACATTAAACTGAAACCATGCAACTCAAATCACACCACTCAACCCGTTTTTGCCCACGGTTTTAGGTTTGATGTTTTCAAGTTAAAATTTGGGCCCACATAGCTGATCTGTCATTTTTTTAATTGACACATCAGCATTTTCTTTTCGGAAAATCGGGAAAAAATGAAAAATGTCCCGTAAAATCAACACAGGGATGAAAAATATCCATTTTGTAACACAATGATGAAAAATGCTTAAAGCGATAAACACAAGGATCAAAAATATGATTGACCCTTTTACTATCTATGTGAAATGGAACGACAACAAATATGTCCCAGTTTAACGCATAACTATTTCCTCTCCAATATCAATCAAGTTGCTGGCAAAATGTTCAATTTTCTATCATTTATAATTTCTAACCAAAGCACCCCATCTCTCTCCTATGGAGATCTTAATTGAAATGAGAATTTCCTATTCTGATGACGCCTAGCCCATACTAATTAAGACTGGATCATCAACTATAAACAAAAAGAACCACACATCATCACAACTGAAAAGTAATAGCATTACAGAACAGCAAATATCTGTTATACACATATGTGTTCCTCTCTTCTTCAAAGGCAGCAGCATGTAAATCGTGCCAACTAACGAGCAACACTAACAAGTGTGAAAAACTGATTTTGTTAAGCAAAAACAAAAAAGAAATGGCAACAGACAAAAACAAAATTAGGTATAAACAAGACCCAGATATTCTTACAAGATTGGATGCCTTAAAAAAGCAACCACACAATTAATATAACTCGGGTTGTGTTCATATCCTGATTCGATTCGAGCACCAAAACTAAGTGAAACAAATTGAATCAAAACTTTCAAAAAATCATCACCTTCGATGCACTCTTCTTTCAGATCCAAGCCGCGTCATTTTATGTTCAGCACTATCAAAAGCAATCCGAGCTTGAAAGTGTACCATACACATAGGATCTCCATTTTTATAATCATCCGAAAGAAAGGTTATATCGTACCATAACATGTCGGGAGAAAATTTAAGCAACCGAGCTCCAACCAACAAGGTGTTGGCGCAGTGGTCCAGCATGCTGTGACCCCTTGACTCACACGTCCCGGGTTCGATCCGAAGAAACGTGGAGGTATGGAAAATGCACCTGTTGGGAGTGGCTAAATATGTTGGACCCCGCTCGTGGTCTTAGGCTAAATGCCCGGGAAGCGAGATTGGATGTCGGGCCACGGATGAGATTAGTCTGGCTTGTCGAGCTGGGACACTCATTAGAATAAAAAAAAAGCAACCGAGCTCCAATAACAGCGAAAAACTTAAATTTGATTTCCTACAAAAAAAATAAATATGAAACAGGAGCAACAGTGCATCATTCATAAAATATTTTACATAGGTTTATACGGTGCTTCCATTCACAGGAAAGAGGAAAAAAATTGGAAAAGAAATGTGACTATAGAAAAATTGAAAGAAATGTTGGGTATCCAAGTGTGAGTTAAATGTCCCACATCGGATGAAAAGAGGCCAAGTGAATGACATATAAGTGGAGAGGACCCATGTACTCAATGCCTTAAGGTTTTGGGTTACCATGTGGTGTCCAAGCCCACACGTGTGGATCTCACTTGGGCTTCGCTTGTTTTCTCTCCGGTTATCGGGCTACTCCCGGCGCCAACAAGTGGTAGCAGAGCCGATGGTTAGGCTAGGACCGAGATGGAATCGCGACATGATTTGCCCCGTGGTTGCCAACAAGTGGTAGCGGAGCCGATGGTTCAGCTGGGACCGAGATGGAATCGCGACATGATTTGCCCCGTGGTTGCTGCCCCCACTTGGAGCGGGCTCGAGGCTCCGGATTTAGGCCAAGGTGTGGAGTTATAAGGCGTGACTCTTGAAGAACTAAGAGTGTTGGCAGGCGCGTGCTCCTAAGAGCGGGCTTAGTATCGTGGAGCGGGCCTTTGGAGATGTCGCAAGAAAAGCTTCCGTTGTAGGGGGAGTGTGCCCAAGCCCGATGTGGAAGAAACTCACACTTGAAGGGGAGATTGTTGGGTATCCAAGTGTGAGTTAAATGTCCCACATCGGATGAAAAGAGGCCAAGTGAATGATATATAAGTGGAGAGGACCCATGTACTCAATGCCTTAAGGTTTTGGGTTACCATGTGGTGTCCAAGCCCACGCGTGTGGATCTCACTTGGGCCTCGCTTGTTTTCTGCTCGGTTATCGGGCTACTCCCGGTGCCAACAAGTGGTAGCGGAGCCGATGGTTCGGCTGAGACCGAGATGGAATCACGACATGATTTGCCCCGTGGTTGCCAACAAGTAGTAGCGGAGCTTATGGTTCAGCTGGGACCGAGATGGAATCGCGACATGATTTGCCCCGTGGTTGTTACCCCCACGGGGAGCGGGCTCGAGGCTCCAGATTTAGGCCCAGGTGTAGAGTTGTAAGGCGTGACTCTTGATAACCTAAGAGTGTTGGCAGGCGCGTGCTCCTAAGAGCGGGCTTAGTATCGTGAAGCCGGCCCTTGGAGATGTCGCAAGAAAAGCTTCCGTTGTAGGGGGAGTATGCCCAAGCCCGATGTGGAGGAAACTCGCACTTGAGGGGGAGATTGTTGGGTATCCAAGTATGAGTTAAATGTCCCACATCGGATGAAAAGAGGCCAAGTGAATGATATATAAGTGGAGAGGACCCATGTACTCAATGCCTTAAGGTTTTGGGTTACCATGTGGTGTCCAAGCCCACGCGTGTGGATCTCACTTGGGCCTCGCTTGTTTTCTGCCCGGTTATCGGGCTACTCCCGGTGCCAACAAGTGGTAGCGGAGCCGATTGTTATGCTGAGACCGAGATGGAATCGCGACATGATTTGCCATGTGGTTGCCAACAAGTGGTAGCGGAGCCGATAGTTCAGCTGGGACCGAGATGGAATCGCGACATGATTTGCCCCGTGGTTGCTGCCCCCACGTGGAGCGGGCTCGAGGCTCCAAATTTAGGCCCAGGTGTGGAGTTGTAAGGCGTGACTCTTGATGACCTAAGAGTGTTGGCAGGCGCGTGCTCCTCAGAGCGGGCTTAGTATCGTGGAGCGGGCCCTTGGAGATGTTGCAAGAAAAGCTTCCGTTGTAGGGGGAGTATGCCCAAGCCCGATGTGGAGGAAATTAGCACTTGAGGGGGAGATTGTTGGGTATCTAAGTGTGAGTTAAATGTCCCACATCGGATGAAAAGAGGCCAAGTGAATGATATATAAGTGGAGAGGACCCATGTACTCAATGCCTTAAGGTTTTGGGTAACCATGTGGTGTCCAAGCCCACGCGTGTGGATCTCACTTGGGCCTCGCTTGTTTTCTGCCCGGTTATCGGGCTACTCCCGGTGCCAACAAGTGGTAGCAGAGCCGATGGTTCGGCTGAGACCGAGATGGAATCGCGACATGATTTGCCCCATGGTTGCCAACAAGTGGTAGCGGAGCCGATGGTTCAGCTGGGACCGAGATGGAATCGCGACATGATTTGCCCCGTGGTTGCTGCCCCCACGTGGAGCGAGCTCGAGGCTCCGGATTTAGGCCCAGGTGTGGAGTTATAAGGCGTGACTCTTGATGACCTAAGAGTGTTGGCAGGCGCATGCTCCTAAGAGCGGGCTTAGTATCGTGGAGCTGGCCCTTGGAGATGTCGCAAGAAAAGCTTCCGTTGTAGGGGGAGTATGCCGAAGCCCGATGTGGAAGAAACTCGCACTTGAGGGGGAGATTGTTGGGTATCCAAGTGTGAGTTAAATGTCCCACATCGGATGAAAAAAGGCCAAGTGAATGACATATAAGTGGAGAGGATCCATGTACTCAATGCCTTAAGGTTTTGGGTTACCATGTGGTGTCCAAACCCACGCTTGTGGATTTCACTTGGGCCTCGCTTGTTTTCTCCCCGGTTATCGGGCTACTCCCGGCGCCAACAAGAAAAACTAAACCTCAAGGTCCTTTCCAAAGTAATCAACAAAAAGCGAATCTCGCACCCTGCTCGATTCTGCAGCGGTGGAAAGGATGATCAAGGGCAATAGGAGCACAGCTCAGAGAGAACTTGGCTATGTACTTGCGAGCATGTTCACTCATTAATTGATGTAGTTCTTTTTCACAAAGAGAACAAGCACCATAAGTGGCATTGTAGGCGGCATCATCGTTGCCGTCTTCACCATCAAGTTCTGTTCTTTTCTGGTCCCTGATGTCTGCAGAATCCCCTAAACCAGACAGAGAGAACAGGAATAAGAATTACACAAATTAGACAACAAGAAAATGAGATTAAAACAAAGTGGGCTAGCTAGTAGCTGATTTGGCTTGATCAGCGGGACGAGGCCGAAAAATTTCCACATCATACTCTTTTTCATACTCATACTTCACCCTAGTTTGGTAAGTTATGATCTCCAAGGTTGTCTCGTCAGTTACTCTCATGGTTATGAAGTACTTATCAATAACAGACGAATAATTTGCCTTGAGAACTTCCAGAAGCACCAGGCTACCCTAGGATGGATGATTAAAAAAGCAAGATTATTACTTCTAATTTATGCAAATAAATAAAGGGGAGTAATTTAAGAATAAGAGAAGACCTTTTTCTTTTGGTTGTAAATCTGAACGGAAAAAGAGGCGAGCTCTTTTATTTTTCCAAGCTGACCGAAGTTCTCCAAGGGTATCGGTCGAATCAGACCCGAATTCAAATCATAGGGAATCTTCATATTGATATCAAAACCCTAGAAGAGAATGAATCAAACGATGAATCAAGAAAATAAACGAACTACTTGTAAGATATATAGATTTGATTGAAAAACTGAACGATAAGGAAAAGGAGAAGTGAATTAAATACCTTGGTCTGCTTTAAGTGCCTCCTGAATTCGACGCGCGGATTCCGGATTAACGGATCCTTCACATGCATCAGGTAGCCACTCAGACTCGTCGCCGTAGTCGCTGAGGGTGTCCCAACCGTCGTCGCCCTCGATCACCGCTTTCGTCCTCGTCCACCCCAACATGGTAGCAACAAAGCAACCAAACAAATAGGCGGCCTAATTTGGTAGGTAACCGTAAAAGCGTAATTGAACTGCTCCGCGCTTTTCTTTTCTTTTTTTTGGATGCTAACGAGACTTTATTTATTATTTATAGAAGAAAAAAAATGGAATATAGTGTTCTCTATGAATACATATAATGTAACACTACAATAATGGGAACTACACCTACATGCCATGAGCCACTAAGTGAAAATGCCACTTCAATCCACGCCAATTCTTCGATGTGTCAGGGATGGCAATAAGCCATCTAAAAGGAAAATTTGGCTGCAAGGCTTTAGTCTCTGGAATGGCGTTAACCAAAATGAGATCAGCAAGTCTATCAAACCAAGTAGAAGTGTGCTTAAAAATCTTCTATTTATTTCAAGCCAAATAATCCAGAGGATTGCATATCCAATAATAATACATGAAGACCGACTAGTTTGACAAGGAATAAGAAAAGGCCATTGAGCAAGGAACTGATCAAGTGATGAGGGAGGGCACCAGGACACTCCCCACCACTTTCAAAAGGAGTACTTTGGTTTCCAATTGTAAAAGGCAAAGAGAGCACATAGAGTCGCCGAGAGTGATAATGCCTCTGTATCGAAGAACATCCTTAGAAGGAATGCCGTCGCTTTTATCTATATTGATGGGGGAGCGAAAATGATACTTTGACATCCAAGTAACCAATCTGATTTAGTAACTTTTTTTGGTAGAAATAGGAGGGCACAGTCCTAAAATAAAATTAAGTAGGCAACGTTACAGCAGAACGAGCACAAGGGGGGCCGGCAATATCCAAGAACAATAATTTTCAAAAAAAAAAGAAAATGTATATCCAAGAACAATAGAGAAGAAACTACATCAGGAGGGTCCTTTAAAAGAGTTAACCCTGGTGCCCCGAAACAGGCCAAACCAGAAAACCAGACCGCGCGCCTAGACATCTCATCAGGTTGCTAGGTCTTCGGGATTGTTTAAATTTACTTTTCTTACTTTTACATTCATGGAAATGTTTCACATATTTACGGGAAAAAAATAATTACATTATCGGCTATATAAGCCACCAAGAAGACTTAATATGTTTATCGGCTTCCGATTTAAAATAATTATATTAAATATAAAATTAATACCCTTACTATCGTAGTAAGCCAATTTTTATTAGTGATGAGTTGCAGAATCTATGGGCTGGGGCAACCCATTTTATGTAGTAAATATGTAGAGCACACATTAGTTGCACCTTTCTCCCCCCGAAGGAACAAGAGAGTACAATTTTGACGCATAAAGAAAAACGACAATCATGGCAGTGAACATGTTTTTTTTATCCAAAGTGGTTAACATCATGAATACAGCGATAATTGAGCATCATTAAAAAAATATGGGAGGTCGTGGAATTATATAGTGACCCATATGAAAACACGTTGTTTGGCAGGCGCGGCCCAACACAACTAATAGTTTGCTTTACAGTTCATTAAGTTGGCCATTTTAATGAACACTTGCCCATATATATATACTGCATATATATGGCAAGCAACCTAGTATAAGATATATGGATTATAGGGTTGCATCACAATAATATTAGCTGGGACATGGTTGCTCTCCCTCTTCTGGGTGGCGCCTGGACTCACATTAATTATATGGTACGCGCTACTACTACTTTATCATGAAAAACCAGGCCTCCTCACTTTCATGGAAATTTCTGCCATTTTTCTCATGCAACAACTCAAACGACCTAGAGTTTATAGTAAAAGTCATTTAGATTGTAGTCATCCTTTTTTATTACACCCAATAATTGATAATGAGGATATAATTTGATATATATATATATATATATGTATATATAATTATTTAATGATTCCTAAGACTACTCAAATACACAAATGTTTTTCTTTTTTTTAAAAAAAAATCTCTACTACTTCTAGGAATCAAATCTCCGAAATTTCGGTGGAGCCGACAAATCCAAACCAGTAAGTTACTACGTCAGCCAATTAATTATGTGATTTGGATTACAAATTACACATCTCTTATCAAATCAATGGAATTTTTCTGGCTGAGATTTCGCCACCAACACTTGAATCAAATTGGATGGCGATTAATTTATCAAATAAAAACATGGATGGCGATTAGCGGGATAGGTGGCCATGAGCTCCCACGTGCTTTTGCAGTGCGTGATGATCACGGACAAATCACATGGCTGAAATTGACTGGTCTGATTGTCTTCCGAGTGGGGCTCACCGATCAAGTTCCGCGAATCCACCGCACACCATCGACGTTGGATCCAAACGTTCCATTTTTAAAAAGTTTTGGTTCGATCTTCTTTTCAACTTTCACATCTCCAACAAAAGAAAATGTCAACTTTCACATTTTTTTTTTGATAGTGGTCGACTTTCACATTCTAAACTAGCATAAATTTTTTGTTTTAAAAAATAACATAAATTTTATGAATAAATTATGATTTTAGTGAATGTATTCTAAATAACATAAATTTTAAAAAATAGCCTTATTCACCGATAAATTTTAATATTCGAAAATTGGAAAATATCAGTAGTAGAGCGCAACACTTCAACCGAATCCTTATACTTACAGGATATTTTGTATTTTGGAATTTGATAATATTGTATTTTTAAAATTTTTATTGAATTTTTTTATGAATAATAAAATATTAATTTACAGTTCGATCCAATTCAAACTCAATTAAACTTTGCTTCGTTGAACGCTTGTCTTTACTGGTAGGATGGCTAGTCGGGTTCTAAAACCCATAGATGAGAATGCTACTATTCTAGTTTATGTTATGGTTTTGTCTTATTGAATGATTCTACATTTATATTTTTTTTCTGCTTGTCAAGTCATTGGTGTCATTATATTTGTTGTTTCCAATTGTCTTTTCTTTTTTTTTTAATATATAATTTCTATGTTGTGTGTAGCAAACTTATGCAAATCCATTGTATACTCCAATTGTTTTTGTATAGTTATTTCAATTTTTTTTATATAGTTTGGTACAATATAGCAAGTAGAGAAAATTCAATTTAAAGTTTGTTTTTTTGTATCAACTCAATTTAAAGTCCGAAACAAAACAACATGCGATCCAGCCGTTAGTTTTTTTGTCTTTTTTATCAATTTCAGCTTGTATCAAATTTCATCGAATTATATGAACTGAGGTAAGGGTAAGACCCCAATATTCTCAGCAAGAAGAAAATAGGTGAAATGGATTTCGTAAAAAAAAAAAAAAAAGAGTGCATCGATCTTTTGCAAAGGGTTTGCTCGTACGAAATACAAACATAGTGTAATGATCAGTCCATTAGGGAAAAAAAAAAAAGTGATTCTTTTGGTTGAAAATAAAAAGTACTCCACTCATCAAGACATTTTAATAGCACAAGATCGTTGCTGCTCTTTTCTTGGATTCTAAACCAGTCCTCAATTTCTTCTCTCCACACATTAATAAACACATGAAATCGAGGGAAAAAAAGAATCTTCTAGTGCCAGTTTGCAAGTTTTTGTAATTTTGATGTTGCGTCTTCGTCTAAACTAACACATTGCCCGGCCGGTAGCGCACTCACTGGTAATTGAACCTCATTCATTCACCAGGGAAAAAAAGAAGATGCTTTTAGCGAGTATGAGCAGTCCAGTTAATTAGCATAAGGGGATGTTGCTTGGATTCGATTCTGTCGTTTTTGAAGAAACCTTTGCAGTGATCGCTTCATAGATAGACCACCAGTAGGGCTGTAAAGATGAGATGGCAAGGTTGGAGAAGAACAAGTTTCTCCTCCAGTTGGAGATCTCATCAATCTACTATTATGCTCCATGCCTCGGCTTGCAAGCAAGATAATCGCCCTAGCCTGCAATGTATGAAATGAATACATATCCACTTAGCCTAGAAGAAACAGATACGCATACACATTGATCAAAGCTCCACAGTAATTGTGATCACACTCGAACCATGTATACCAACTCAAGAGCCGAAGAAGAAAAACATAATGAAAAACCAATAAAAAAATATCATACCAGAGATAGAAGTATACCTGGATTTCTGCTGCATCAAAAGCAATGAACTTCGCGTTGCAGAATCTATGTAGTTGTTCTTGACCTTGTTGCACTGTTGTGTTCTCATCGGATTCCTCCATCCTTCAACCATAAAACAGCGAGCTTCATCAGAATTAGTACATTAAACATTTCGTCAAATCATTCATAACCTAAAGAAAGATGGAAAGAAGAATACATACATGGGTTGGTAGCGATGATGGTAGTCAGGTTCAGGAGAAGTAACAAGGCGGAGCTCAAGATTGCAGTTCCTTCTCATCTTGAAGCGCAAGCTAAATGTTCAGTTTTCTCTTGGCTAAGTAAACAAAGTCAAAGTGAGAGAGAGAAGAGACGATGTGAATAAATTGTGGAAGATTCAAAGTCTTATACATATAGTATTAGTTGTTTTTTAGGGGTCCACCAAAATGATGTTCGTTTTGGCTATTAAATTAAAACACACGAGGCACAAAAACCAGACACGAGAGAAACTAAAGGCCGATAAATGTCCATTTTCAATTTCGCACGTGGAACATGCACCCTCCTTTGATTCCCCAAAACCGCAGGCTATGTGTCGTGTATCATAACCTCCTTTTTCTTTTTTCTTTTCAAGGATAGTGTTAATTTGGCATTTGCGTCGATTGAATGTATTATGATTAAAGATTACTATTATTATTTCAACTGTGATATCGTTTTCTCCCACGTGTTTGAGTTCAGTTGAAGTTCAACCTCATTTTTGATTTGTTAGTTATTTTATATCTAGAAGTGGAAGTATGATTTTGGTACCCTCTAATTGGATGTCGGCTTCTTTCTTCTTTTCTAGGCCTAAATGATTGTTAGTTTCGATCTTGGCGATGGTGACATTGCTAGTCCTCAAAATTTTTTAAAAGTATGTACTGCTTCTTTCATGTAGTTCACTTAATTAATTGCTATGACTTGTGTATATAGGCTCAACAGTATTAGAGATCTCATACTACACGGCAACATGTCCGCCGCCACCGACGGACTTTGAGGGATGATTGCCAGGCCTAGTGGTCGTCACGACATGACCTTCGGGGTTATGGTGGTCAATAGTTCCAGAATCTTTTTTTTTTCTCTTTTTCTAATTCTTAGTCCATAACCGTCAGATTTACTTTTTTAATCTTGACCCTTAGATTGTTAGGACGACACCGATGTAACAAGCAGCTTTTTAGGTGAGCAAAATTTTATTGAAAAGGAAGATCGTAGCCTATTTGTATTTTTCCAACACCAATGGGGAGTGATTCCTATTTCAGGAAAAATTACATTTTAGGTCTACTGAAAATATAGGTAAAAAAGTTTTTCTTGTCCCTTCACTTTTTCTTTTTCGCATTTGTTGTCCCTCTTCCTTTTTTTTCACTCAACATGTCCCTGAACTCTCATTTTACCGGGCCACCATGTCCTTCTTACCCCCAGCAGCCAGTTGGTGCGTGAGAGGATGACACGTGTCCGTGGGGCCCACTCCGGCCGAAATTATTTTCTTTTTTTCCACTTTCTTTCTTTCCTAATTTCCGTTTTCTGGAAATTCTTTTTCGGTTTTATGTAATTGGTTTTTTTAATAAATATAGGTAGGGCCCACGCACGCATTGAAAAAACTAATTATAAATTTTCACATCTGTCTCTATCGAGCTATTAAGTACGAGAGCTCGTGTCTTTGTTTCTCAAATTTGAAGAACCCTAATTCCTAATTCTTGATTCCCAAAGTTCCAACTCTCTTCTGATTTGTTTTTTCGTCTCCACCATGTCTCAATCTTCTTCTTCATCCAACCTGTCATTCAAATCCATTTCTTCTAAGCGCACAGGGAGTCGTCTTCGCGTTAATGCGGATTTTATCATTTCAACCGTTGGGCAGAAACCTGATTACAATTACGAGGGTGCGATATTTTGTTCATGTGGGCAGATGTCTCCAAGGTGGTACTCATGGAGCAACGACAACCCAGGGAGGAGGTTTAACAACTGCGGTGGTTCAAAGAGATGTGGGTTTTGGAGATGGGTGGACGGGCAGCATGACGAAAGAGCACAGCAATTGTTGATTGGGTTGAGGAATAGGGAGAGGCAACTCATCATTCGCAATAACGAACTGGAAGAAGAGGTACAGAAGTTGAAAGCAGAGCTGAACATTATCCGCATACACATGGCAGATGTTGGTGGTGAAAGGTCAATTCGATGCCTTGGAGTCCCCGCAGCATGCTTGGCTTTGAGCTTCGTACTAGTTTGCATTGTTATTAGTTTGCATTAGTAAGGTAGTTGGTTGTTTTAGTAATAAAAGCATGTGGATTTAGAAGCCTTGGGTTGTTGTTGTTTGATGAACTGGGTTGTTGTTGTCCATCATGAATGGCAGTGAAATGTCGTTGAAACCCAATTTCATAATTTAGAGTAGTTTAGCATTGTCCTGTCAATCGAGAAATTTGAATGAATTTCCGTGGAAACTGAATTGGTTTTTGTTGGTTTTTGTTGTTGTGATCAGAGTTTTTGATATTGAGTGTGTATGGTAAACGAAGGTAGGTAGTTAGGAGCACTAAATTTTAAGCTGATTTGGGTAAAAAACTTTAAGCTCGGTTGAGATTGATGTATTTAAGTTGTGTGGATCACACAAAGACCGAGTAAGAGGGGTGTAAGCAGAAGATGTTGCAACATTCAGCTGAATGCGCATTGAAAGCAAACTCTTGGTGTCCAGAAGCTGAATTGGGTAAAAAATACCTCAACTAAAAAGACAATAGGTTTGATTCATAAGCGTAACCAAATACATCGAATATGCAGACAACTACAAGCATGAATTGCCCAGAGGGAAATATCCAAAAACATTACATTACTTCGAAATGTGCTTGCCCAGAGGGAAATATCCAAAAACATTACATTACTTCGAAATGTGCTTGCCCAGCATCAAATTTCCAAATTGCATAATACACCAAAAGCATCAAGTATCCAAATGCATAATACACCAAAAGTATAACATCAAATGTGCTTCCCATAGGCAAATATCCGAATGCAGCTGCATTAAATGCTAGCTAAATGTCAACAGTCAATATCTAAACGCCAAAAGCAGGATGCATCCAACTGGAAGATTTGCAGGTCCTAGTGCTTTTCAATTGGAAGTGGTGCCACCTCTCCTTTGACGTTGTGCAGGTCTAGCTCTTCCTCGACCGCGAGCCCCTCTATTACCTCTGCCCCTAAGGCCATTTCGAGCAAGAACTGGAAGCTCAGAAGCTTCTGCAATGCCCGAGTGAAGAAGCAACAATGTAAGCCAATAGAAGCAACAATGTAAGCCAATAGAAGCAACAATGCATTAATCTAAAGTATTCATACCAATCAATAAGATCCAATGTACAACAAACATCGTCATGTAAAAATGTACCTTCAGGATTATCTTGGACATTTGAAGTGTTTTGATCACGCATCCTTTGAACATGCATTCTATCAGTCACTGTCATCCTTGGTCTGCCTCGGCTACTAGGCACACGGTGGATTCTTTGAGACCTTGTACCAGGCTACATGGGAGTAAAAAAAAAGCAGATATTATTTGTAAATTCCCTACCTTAATGTAGTGGAAATGTGAATATAAGCATATGTACATACTTACACTTACATTTTCAACCATGAATCCCGATTCAGTAAATAACACACCCCTTCCCTCACCGAAGTTAAACCTTCTGTTAGTTCTTCTCACTCTTCCTCTATTACTAGGTCTTTGAGGATTTTGACAGGTAGGATGCATAACATGTTGTTGTAATGGCACAGCTAACTACATTGCATGCATGAAATTAGATGAAGTTGATAACCAAAGTGATGGTCTGACACTCTACCATAGAACTGATAGGATTTTTACCTCATCAATAGGATTGCCATTTGGGTGACTACTATCAAACGGTGGTGTATTATTACTCCCTGATTCACCCTCAGTATGCACCTATATAAGGTTCGCAAAATGTGTCAATATAGAGATAACAATAGATAATTATTTAAAAGATTGTCAAATCCATTATACCTGGCTAAATCTCCCACTTCTTGTGTTAGGAACCCTTACAGGCTGTGCTAATGAACGAGTTGGTGATTGAATCGATGAATGAACAGGTGTGACAATGTCAGCCTGTTGAGGATGTGGTTCATGCTGCAAAAAATATAGAGAACAAAGCAAATTAGAATCAGTATAGCCGAATTGACATTAGTATAGTTAGTTCTACCATGTACCTCAGCAAATCTGCCACTTCTAGTAACTGATACCCTTACAGGGCGAACAGGTGACTGGGGTGCTGCAGGGGCTGTATCTTCAGGTTCTGTTCGGGCCTGTTAATAGGTACATAAGAATGTGATGTAGGTGACAATGCAATGTTATGACAACAATATGGTGTATATAGGCGACAATGTGTTACCTTCCTCTTCCTGGAAGATGACCCAGTCGTTTGCTGTGACAAAGGAACATATGAAGGTGCATTTTCCTGGTCATTGCGAGGCTATAGACAATATATAGGAAATATAAGCAAAGAACATTAACAATCTTTAATATTTGCAAAAACAATATAGGAAATATGAGCTTGGCATAAAAGGTGGATCGATTCCGTAAAAGATTTCCTTTCAGTAAATCAGTAAACTAACAGATTACCATATTCTGGCCTCTGTGACTGGATTCAGCAACACACCCATTATGAGCATTCTGATATGCTTCTCCAGTGGTGCCTTGCTGTTGTTGTGCTTGCTGTAGATGAATAAGCATGAATCATATTGGGCAACAACATTCATTGTGGCAAAAAATACAAAATACCAGTATTCTTAGGATGCCTCACCTGCTTCCCCCTACATGTGGCAATGTTGTGTCCATATTCCAAGCACAATTGACACTGCATTTGCCTAGAAATTTTTGACCTCCTCTGTTTGTAAGGTAACCAAAAAATTATCACATGTTAATTGCAATAAGAATGCAAGTCCATTTCAAAGAAAAAAGCAGCAATGTAGTACCTGAGAACCCTTTCCTTCCCAAAACTCCCAGATTCTTTTTGTCTGAGGTCTGCCTCTTTTGGTGTCAACCTCAGGTGGCTGGATGGCCAGCTTGTCAGTGCATTCCCAGAAAAGTTCTCCAGGAACAGGGTTCAGTGACAATTTGTAGGAGTTGATGTAGTTATCCTTGTGGTACCATCTGCTCACATAGTCCTCCACATTGTCCCTATCATGACTTATAGCAGCAGTAGCATGTGCACAGGGAATTCCTGTCAGTTCCCATGATCTGTATGTGCACTGACGCTTGATTTTGTCCACTACAAAGACATTCACACCATCTATGCACTCATACTTCCCACTTCCATTAGGTTGAACCAAATAATTGGCTGCTATTTCCTTGTTCCTCTCAATTTCATGGGTGATTCTAGAACCAAACTAGTTTCTCCAACCAGATCTCCCCTCAGAAACCGTTAACTGCTTAGAAGCAATTCGACTCATCATTAGTCGACGAATATCTTCCAGCATCGACACAATTGCCTTGAATCTAGCCTCAATGATAAAACAATTGAAGACCTCACACATATTATTGTCTACGACATCTGACTTACACCATGTCTCTTGAAAGGCTCGACAAAACAACTTGGGATTCGCTTCAAGAAAATCCTTCCTTGCTTGTTCTGAAATTTCATCGAAATCACTAACAAGCTCTTCCAGTTCTTGCACTGTGGTGGCTTTAACACACTTCCAGAAATGTATCTGCAGCTCTTCCCCTCTATTTGCCTTCGTCCATTTGGCAAATATATGCCTTGCACACCTTCTGTGTTCAGCATATGAAAGGAGGTCTGCTACAGCTCTAATAAGCCCCTGCAGCATATAATTTCATGTCAGACTCTATGTTATAAGACACACGAGCTCACAACTCATTCCATATTTGTGCAATTAAAAAATTCAGTTACCTTGTGTTGGTCAGACATGAATGTCCACCCCTGACCATTCCCAACATGTATTCCCAAATATTTCATAAGGTACCATAAAAACCATCTCCAATTTTCGGTGTTTTCTACACGCACCACAGCCCATGCCAATGGGTACATTTGATTATTGGCGTCCCTACCAACAGCTGTGAGAAGTTGTCCACCCAAATATCCCTTCAGAAAGCAACCATCAACCCCGATTATACGCCTGCATCCAGTCTTGAATCCAACTTTGAGTGCATGGAAACATATATACAACCTTTTGAATACATGGCTGCCTTCTTCAGTTTCCAAATAAACAGAGCTTCCCGGGTTAGTCACCTTCAATGTTTCCAGGTAATCCTCAAGTCTGACATACTCCTGAAGCACATCACCTTGGAAATGCTTATTTATTGCTTACTTTGCATTTTTTGCCTGCCACCAGCCACCATTCATCCTAAATTTCTTTCTTGCAGCTTCCTGGATCTGTGTTGGCCTCATATTTTGAGAAGCTGATCCGAACTTGTCCACCAAATACCTTGCAATGACTTTATTTGAAAGACGCCTGCTCTTGTTTCCAGCTCCACAATCGTGCTTCTTGTAAGGGTATTTTCTAATGACCCATATCTTATTTGGCTTATGGTAGGTGACCTGAACAAACCATCTATAAGTTGCCACCTTGCATTTTCCTCTCAATCTGTCATTATCTATCTTCTTCCACTTGATATCCCTCCTCTCCTTGATGGTATAACGGTCGAATGCCTGCTTTGCTTGATCTCTGGTTGTAAATATCATACCCTCTTGAAAGTGAGGGTACTTGTCTGTAGGATTGAAGTACATTGATGTTTGCTTCCTCCTCTGCATAACCTCCCCTTCACCATCACTGGCTTGTACATCTAGAAAACTACCTTCATTGTCTGAGAAGGTATAATCATCTTCATTCCACTCACGCCTTCGTAGGTTCCTTATTCCTTCTTCCAATGCATTTAACTCTGCGGATCCTTCATTTCCATGATCACTTCCATTAGCCCTTTGTTGTCTGCCCTCTTCAGTCCTTGCTTGTCTGCCAGCTTCATTGCCTTCTTCTTCTGCACCTATGTGAGTTTGAGTGCCTGCGTCATTGTCACCCTCATTTGCATCTCCCTGTTCAGCTTCCCCCTGCTCTGCTGCCCTCTGTTCAGCTGCTACTTTCCTTCTTATCCTTTCCCTTCTTTTCCTTGCTAATGTTTCTTTTAGCTGCCTCCTATATAGTTGTAGCTCATCGTCCTCATTGTCTGTCAATTCATGGACAGGGACCCAACGATCTGCATCGACTGCGTCTCCAATCTCGTGGTCAGCATCTGCTCCTAAAGCGACATGGTACATGTGCTCTGCTTTATCTATTGAATCAGCATTGGATCCATCTTCATCTTCAATTGCATCCTCCTCTTTCGCTGCATCATCTTCTTCAGCTACATCGTCTTCAGCTCCATCTTCTTCACCTTCATCATCAGAATCACATGTGTCTTGCTCTCCACTTACATTTAACTAGCAGCCTTCATTCTCCTCACCAACCTCACCCAATACCTCATTAATGGCCAGACAACTCTCATCTCTCTCACTTACACCTCTATTAATGGCCCGGCTACTTTCACCTCTCTCACTTACACCTCTAGTATTAGTGCCCCTACTACTCTCACCTCTCTCACTTACACCCCTATTCATGCCCTCACTGCTCTCACCTCTATGACCAGAACCAAAGGCCTCACTTATCCTAACCGCATCTAACTCATCTCCCTCAACATCATTGTAAGACACAGGAACTGGAATATTTAATCTTCTGACCACATTCACAGGGTTGTCTACTTCAAAAAAAGGGTGGTCCTCTTCACCATGCTCCACATATATATCTGCCTCACCCTCCTTCAACAGTAAGTCTACTAGTGGCCCACATGAATTGTCATTTTCCTGGACCTTGTGCAGCTCCTCCTCAAGAGTAGTGTCTCTATCCTTTCCTGCATTTTCCTCCTTCAGTACCCTATAATATATTATCTTCACATTCAAATAACCCAACTTCGAGCACACATACATCAACGAATGGTAGAAAATCTTATCAACATCATATGGTATTTTCTGCACACTGTCTACCACATACATCAGATGGGGTACCCGTCTAAATTCCCTACCAATATGCACATTCAAGGTTATAAAATCGTCGTCTGATGCCATCACACACTACCTGTACCACAACAAGCAGACAACTTGTTAAAAAACAGTGCACAGAACCTTTTTTACAAAACAATACACCCAGACCCCCACCATCTTCATAATAAACAATAGCCATTCTTTAGAGAAAACACACAGTAGCAATACTTTAATCCATGGCCCACAACCCAACATCACAGATGCATGTTACCTAATTCAATCCAATAACCAACAAAAATAATAATTAATCCCAACCCCAGATACTGCTATATATGCATGCCTATTCCACCACCGACACCCAATCCCAAACAGTTGCACACAAGCACAACCACGCATTCCAAAACATGCAAACCAAAAGAGACAACACCAACCTGATTTGACAATGACGCGAATCTTCTGTGAAGATGCCCACAACCAGCCTTTACGAAGAATCTGCCCAGCTTTACCCGAACTTTTGCTCTATAGATGACATGCACAATGAGACGGAGTGACCCGGTTTGTTTCTTCTTCTAATCAATAGTTCTTTGTTACTCACTCAGATTGGCTTTTCACTTTTCCACTTTCTTCCTTCAAATCAAACCTCAGCTCACTCTTAAAAACTCACAGGCACAACGGTTAGTGAGAGAGTGACCTGCAGTCTCGCCAACACGAGTGCTTTTCTATGTGATTAATCTGTAAAAAACGACACTACCCTTCTCGTTTCAAGCCAAACGACATAAAGCATTCCTTACCAAAATGAAGATCAACATAAACGGTGCCGCTTTCATTGAGCGGTATATTTCCCGCCCCAAATCAACGCGTGCCTTGGATTCGGTCAAGTGGCCGACAAACCCACGTGCATGGGACCCACGAGCCACTCAGACACAGATAGCATTGTTTTTTCCGCCCGTTTCAAATTTTAAATTAGACGACGACGTTCCGTGTTAATCGCTCCAAACGACGCGAAAATTGAACGCCTGCCTTGCGGTTTATTTTAAGCGACGTCGTTCGAAACGGGCGCCAAAACTCCCGCCCACGAACGGTTCTCCCAAGACAATGCGTGCGTGGCTCCCACCTATATTTATTAAAAAAACCAATTACATAAAACCGAAAAAGAATTTCCGGAAAATGGAAATTAGGAAAGAAAGAAAGTGGAAAAAAGGAAAATAATTTTGGCCGGAGTGGGCCCACAGACACGTGTCATCCTCTCACGCACCAACCGGCTGCTGGGGGTAAGAAGGACATGGTGGCCCGGTAAAATGAGAGTTCAGGGATATGTTGAGTGAAAAAAAAAGGAAGAGGGACAACAAATGCGAAAAAGAAAAAGTGAAGGGTCAAGAAAAACTTTTTTACCACTGAAATTATATATTTTTAATTTTTTTCTTTATATAAAAAATTTATCTCTACATATAATAATATAAATATTCTAAGAAAATCCTAAGCATAGCTTATCAGTACTATTGCTGATATTCTGTCATGGATGCAGGCCTTTATAGTGCACTGACTAGTCACTAGTCTTCTCAAACAAAAATTAGTTAATTACTCAAAAGAGGTAATGCTATTATCACTGTTTTTAATTTGATTCAGATATTTTAACCAATAGGCTCTAATATTGTATCCTTCAACAGTTTTTCTTTTAATTTCAATACATACTTGCAAGTTGGACGTTTCTCCTTATTTTATAACATGTATTTATATAATATATAGCAAAATTTTCTTATTTACACATTTGAATTACAAAAATGACAAATAAATTCTAACATGATAATGAGGGTATATATAATAGTGATGAATAACTATATTAAAAATTTCGCAAATGGCATATTTTTCAAAAAAAAAAACCATATACTGTTATCCAAATGTAACAACATCTCTCTTCTAAGAAATTATTTTCGTGATAAAGTTATTTTTGAAAAAAAGAAAAAACTGAATTTGTGAACCAAATACCCCCAATATAAAGTTCTCTTTATATCTCATCCTTCCTTTCCATTTAATATATATAAATTTTTCTCATTTTGATCGGATTTCTACTATCCCTTACTCTTTTATTTCGAATTAATATGCTCCTGCTACATCTTGAGCCCCATTTCTCATACATAACACGTCACCTCTAGTGGATTGAAAGGATATTCACATGGTTGAATTGAACACCCTTTAATCTTTGATATCTAAATCTATGAGTCTTGAACTCTTTATTTGCGAGATTGGATTGAAAGGATTGTTTGTGTGCCATTGATGTTGTTTGCCTTGCCTCTTCGTAATTTCTCACATGAAACCAGTCTGGAAAAAAGGAAAAATGCAAATGGTTTCATGTGAGCCAAACTCTGGCCATCTGGTTTGTGGGGTTTATTTCGGAAATGGAGTTTGGCGATTCATATACCAATTTAAGGGGATGCTTATGCATTTTTGGTATGTTAAAGGGACTTTTGCTTGCACACCTCTGGGTGAGAAAGGTAAACTATCGTGCTCTCATTCTGGCACGTGATCAACATTGTATTTTCATACATTTTTGGGGGTTGTGGTAAAGACACATGACAATGATGATGATCAAATAAAAAAGGTATCACTACTGGATTAATTGCGGTGTAGTGTTCGACTGGTTTGTGGGCTATCACGGCAAAATCGGATGTACCAGATTAATAATGGCTGAAGAGTCGGTCCAATACAGTGGATTAATTCGACGTTTTCCTGTATTCCCAATCCAAATTGCTCACTGAAAATTACTGTCCATCTTCAATGTGAGCCAGCATGAGTTTTATACTTTTAGGCATATTGATTTCTTGATGTCGGCTATTTGATTTTGACTATCTGGGTCCTTGATTAAGAAGCAAACTGACAAATGACGATACTCAACTTCTACCACATTGATTCAGATCCATAGAACTAAGAGGATAGCTTAAGTAAGTCTTATCTCTTTCTCTTTCTCAAAAAAGTAAGTCTTATCTGATTGGCCTTCAAAAAAAAAACTTGTAATCCTGTATGTATTGTTTATTGTCTGTCAAAAGGTGCCTTTGATTGATAAAAAAGTTTCTGTGAACTTAGAACCAAAGAGGAGACATCTCTTGCTGGCCCATTACAGCTGCGGATTCAAATGTTATTAAATTAAATCTCGAAATTTTAACTTCTGTAATAATGCTATTTAGATTCCATATTTTTTCGAGAGAAAAAAAATTATTTGAGAATATTCTTATGTAAAAAAATTTCTTAGAACCATCAAAAAAATGTACATCCTCTACTCATTCTTTATTTAATAGTTCAAATACTTTCTTTTGAAAAAAAAATAAATGCAATGATTCTCGTATCAGAACTTTGCTCTCATGATAAATAAAATGAAATGCGAATTACGTTAGAAATGCCAATCAATATTGTTAATGTTTTAAGCACCGGTTTACCTCCGCTGTCTACTGTGGGTTTATTGTTGACTTGCCAGCGGGCAGCGGCAAGGGCAAGCTTATCCTGTTAGAAAGGAATTTTGGTCTCCATCTACAAAGTTTACGGATGATGTAAAATGTGAACCCACCACGTTTTGTTACCATTTTCTACAGGTCTCACATTTGGTGGCATGTGGGCTAAATGTGAACATTGTTGTTTTGATGTTTTCTCCTTTGTTAAAAAAACAACAACAAATAAAAAAGGTAGAAGAAAGATAAGCTTGATTGCGACTGAGGATCCATAAAGTAGGTTTTGCATAAAAGATGTGAACATTATTCGGTGAGAAGGCAACCGATAATTTTTTTAATTGATTATTTCCCATCTGTCCAATCTAAAATTTACTCAATGATTTTGATGGGCTGTTTGCAACTAGCAGTGTGGAATTGCACCCAGTGGCTTGAAATCCAATCCACTATTCGATGTACGGATTTAGTAGAGAGACACAGGAAAACGACAGAAATTTGACGGGCAATGGAACTAAAATCGAACTGGTAGGTCAACAACTGAATACTGTTTGTTTAATGAGGAGTGATTTACAAATAAAACTGAAACTCCCTCATATTATTAATAGTTTCTTATAAATTAACAATCTTAATGCAATTTAAATACTAGGGTAAGTTCCTACCCCAAAAAGATACTAGTATAAACTAAAACTTGTCAATGTACCAAAAACAAGTCAAACTAATTCAATTAAGGGCTTTTTACTTTCAAATTTTTTACTTGATTTATAGTTTAATTTATAGTGGTTATGTTAATCACTTGTGATGATGATCACTTAAACTTTTAGAAATCGAATGGTTGGTTTAAGTGATTAAGGGTCTGTTTGGAAACTTGTTTTCAAAACAAGTTTTCGGTTTTTGTTATTCCGAGAGTATAGAAAACTTGTTTGGATGCTTAAAAACAATTAATTCTCCTCAAAACAGCTCTTAAAAACAAGTCCCGTGAGAACTAAAAATAGAGAACAAAGAAAAGATGTTTTCCCTTGTTTTACACAACATGCGGTGGCATACTTGTAAATATGTAGAAAACTATGATTTCATTAATGACATTTGTGTAAATTAGAAAGAGCTAAAAAATCCAATCAACCACCACACATACCTACCGTCAACCACCACCAAAACACCGTGTGCACCACCATCACTACGATCAAACCCAGCAACCCACCATCATCAACAATCGATGACACCCGCAACAACCAAACCCCAACGATTTAAAACTCAATCCGTGACGATAATCGACTATTTCAAGAATCACAAAGAAGAAATCAAAAAGTGGAAGAGGGAAAAGAAAGGCGGCGGCGACTCCGTCTTACCCATACTCGGTGACTCACGTCGGCTGGAAGGGGAGAACATGAGCGGCTCAGTGACACGCAACTGAGTTGTATGGAAGGAGGGGCCGGGAGGGGAGGAGAAAAGAGAGAGACGGCCAGCGGTGTCCCAAATCAACGACCTTGGGGTCGACGTGGATGCTGCAGGTGCGAACTCAACACCGATGGTGGACTTCGATTCCAGACTGAACTCGTTCCTCGTGAAACGGGAGGGGAGGATGATTTTCAACCGCCGGAGTCGCCGATCAGCACCACCTTAAACAAGTAATCGTAGTCATCGTCCGCCGTGTACGCTCCCGTTTCTTCCTTCGTTCCACTTTTCACAAAAATTCAACTACTACTAATAATAAAACGACAGCGGCTATGGCGATTATGACAAATTGAGAGTTGATTACAAAGAAAATTAATTGGGTTTGAAGATGTTCAAATGGAAAGGATATGGATGGACGTGGAGAGGAGAAGAGCCAAACCATGTTTTGTCACGTCTTTTCAGTTCCTTTTTCTTTTTTCTATTTAGTTCCAAATTTGGGCTTTTTATTAACGCATTCTGGTTGGCGAGAATAAATATTGCACATATTTTTTTCACAATAGATAATTTTATAAATCAAGAGTCATAAAGCCATGCATATTGTATAAGACATAAATATTGCTCATATTAATATTGAATAAATTATCCTTGGATCATAAAATAGAAAAATTAAATTACTTATTGAATATGCCATCATCATTTTGATCATAAAAATTATTTATTATCTAATAAATTTAATTAAATATGTTAAATTAATTAATCAATTTTAGAATTTTTAATTTTTTAAGAGTTTAAAAATTATTTTCAAATGTAATGTATAAAGATATGTGAATATTATAATATTAAATAAAATTTTGTTATATTAAATAATGTATTACAAATGTGTAAAAATATTTAAATATTCAAAATAATTTCTTAATATAAGTATTGAATAAATTATGTTCTAAATTATATTATTAATAAATTATGTGGTCATGATTTTGTTGTAAAACTCTTAGATATAAGCTATATATTTTATTAAATAAATTAGTTTATTAATCTAATAAATTTTAAAATTTTGAAGTTAAGAAGCAATTTTTACATTTTCTAACCAAACAAGTTTTGTATTCTTAATTCTTTAAAAACTGTCTTAAAGTACAAAGTATCCAAACGAATTCTCAGTTTTCAAACACTTTCAAAACACTTCTCAGTTCTTAATCTTCAAAACAGTTTTTAGATAAAAACACAAAATAGCTCCCAAAGGCACCCTTAGCTTTTTCTCCACTTGAGCAAAGTCCATGTTTCAAATCTTGTGATGGGAATGAAGAAAATTTGGGAGAGTTATCCTTTGATGGGCCTACTCTGTGACTCAACTCGTCTGGCTTAGTCAAACTTTTACTAATTCACTTATAAACTAATATTTCATTTCTTTTTTTGTCATAAAAAATTAAAATCTAGGTTAAGTGTTTTTCATAAAAGACTTGCAATTTGCAATGGTCCCTCGCAGGACTTACCACCCCGTTAGCATATATTTCTCCCTCTGTGTTTTTTAAATATAAGTCAGTTCTAAACTTTTATCTTTGTATCAAATTATCAAATGTTTTAGAATTCCTACGAGCCATTTGGTTTTCAAATATAAGCCCACTATTAGATAACTAGCAAGAGAAAAATTTAGTAAATGAAATTTGTATATAAAGATACTTTAGTATGTTACTATTGATACTTTTATTATTTAAATTATACCAATTACTTTCTAAAATCGTTAAACTACCTACATGAAAAAACGGAGAGAGTAGTATGTTTGGAGCAAAAATACTACTTTCAACCCCGTCAACTTGGAATAAATTTGGGTTTTGGATGTGACATATCTGCTTTAAATAAGCTCCATTCCCATCTCTAATTGTAGTGAGGTCCTGATTTAGGAATGGGCAAGTCCTTAAACCCGGATAGGCCTAGTGATAACAAGCCCAAAGAGGTCCGCTCAAAAATGTAGCCCAAAAGATATCGTACAAGGAAAAATGTTTCAATTGGTTGATAAGAGAGAAACTAGGTCTTCAACTTTACATCCTATTTATGAATACCTCACAGGATATTAATGAAACAAGGTCTGATGATAATAATAAACTTGATGGCAAATATTGAGAACAAGAAGCATGAATTGCATCGTAATCCACGGCTTACTCTGGAGTTCAGCACCAAGGCCACTTGGCATCTCTCCACTTCAACCACCGCTGCCTAGAATGCCCATCTGATGAACTTCCAGGATGATGTAGTGGTGTCACACATTCACTATTATCCCTTGCAAGTGCCTCACAGCATTGAAGTTTTTTGTCACGGACCAGAGCTTCTTCCTTATATGCAGGGTTAGTATATCGCGGATGTTGTATAAATTGCACATTTTTCCACCATAGCTTAAGAGCCTGGGGAAAACATGAAAGGAAAAAGGGTGAACTCCTGCGTCAAAGAACTTTGGATGCAAAGTAATATCAAGGAGCTTAAAAATAAGCAAGCAATGAGCTAGTTTTGTGATCACCTTTCACATGTCTATGTTTCTTGTTCAGTAAATTCTAGTACGAGTGAAGAAAACTTGTCTGTTCAAACTCATTTATGGCTAAGAAGGATGCATATATATTTGCCCAGAAAAATTCAGTGAAGAATTGGATGAACTGATTTGAACTGGTGGCAGGTTATTGTACTGGAACCAAATTACAGCAAACATATGTAAGATTGGATATTTCAACTCCACTTACATGCCAGTATATCCACAGAGCAACTTTGTGAGGCATCAGCCAAAAGAATATGGAATGGTCAGATACCAACTCTGAAGGGATCCGCTTGGCTTTTAGTGTAGCAACAAAATAGTTCCCGAGCTCAGGGTGTTGAACTGAGATGACCACTGATAAACTTTCCCCAGGGGCATTTGTTCGGAGGTTCCAGTTCCCCAGCATATCCTGCAATTTTCAGGATGCAAAAGTTCTTATTTTTCAGAATGGTCCATTCATGATAAAGTTAACAATGATAATTTATATGATTGTGCAACATGGAAGAACTGACTCCACAGTTATTGAACTTTGCAATAAAAAAGAGTCATCATCCTAACATCTTGACATTCTTCATATGAGAACACATATATCGCAAACTGACTCTGGGTCATAGAGCTCCAAAACATGCTAGTTAGCCACGCTGCTAAAGTGTCAGAGAGCAAAGACTGTCGTCAATCACTCCAACATGACAGGGCGACAGTTACCAATTCTAACTCTTACGAGTAACCAATACCCTTTAAGCTAATCTTATTCCAACAGTTTTGGCACAGAAAGTTTAACTTTAGATGCCAAGTATCTTAACACAAGGCGGACCACAGATGCCCTCAAAATCATCCATATGAAAAGCAGGAACCCCACTCTCATATAACAAGGAACCTGGATATCATTTACTGAATATGAATTAATGGCAAAATCACTGGAAAGAAGTATCAATTTCATTTGCTACTTATCTCTGACAAACTGAGCCCGAGTGCACTTATAAGGCACCTGTAAATGAAAGGCCACAATGCTCATGCTTTAGCCGTTCATCCATGATATGGTTGGGTTCTTTTGTATGGATACTACCCTATGGCTGTGTTGGCCACAAAACATATCCAGTCTATCAGAAGTGTTCAAGGAAAACATCAAGGGTTTAAAAATCCACAGGGTGCATAGGAATTGTATGTTAAGAGCAGATGCATATACAAATTGTAGAGTATAGCAGCACATATAAACAAAAGTGACTAATTTGTTGAATGAAAGCATAAGGAATGCGAAGAGCATGAAACGGATACAGATGAATAATGTTAATTTGTACAAAGAAGACCTAACGAATACAATGTAACTGAGAAATAATAACTCATGAGAAACATACCATGAAAGGGCTGACATGTAATGGCTTTGCCACTAAATCCGAGTTGGGTTCGAAAACAAACCTCACTCTTTCACCCCATGGCGTATTTGTCACCTAAACCACAATCACCAATAAGTCAGCAAATGCAATGTAAAGTTCTTATCATTGGTAATTAACATATGTATGCGTTTATGATGTACCCATATCATACAAAATGATACTAGTTGTTGGTATGCTTGGAATCATTTTATCCAAAATTAATTGAGTTAAACCTTGCATAAGCCTTATTAAACTACTCACAAAGAACAAATCTTTGGTCAACGCACCTCAGCGATGCACTTCTTCAAGTGAGGCGTAGAGCCTTCCACGTCATAGCAGTAATACAAACTCAGCGGATTTTGCTCGTAACCCACACTAGGCGGTATTGTCAACAGGAAACTGCACCCAAAGACAGTAATTAGAATCGAGAACCCCAATAAGTTTGTGTTTAATCCAAAACTGTAAATTTCAAAAAGTTTTTCCAAATCTCAAATATTGACTAACACTGGTCCATTCGTTTGTGAGACCCGGCGAGCTTCGTCGGCGGAGAGGTGGTCGGGGGGCGCATGGAGGAGGGCTTGGTCGAGGTCATAAAGGGCGTAGCGGACGTTGTAGCGGAAAGAGTGGTGGACGGGGCGGCGGCGCTCGTGCCAGACGGTGCCTTCGTAGAGGGAGATGGCGGCGGCGGAGGAGGAGGAGGTGGAGGGGGGAGAAGAGCGGAAGCGCGTGAGGAGAGTCCGGAGGAGGAGGAGGGTGGAGAGGGCGAGGGAAGTGATGGATGTGGTGATGATTGAGGAGAGGAGATAGACTACTTCCATTTGTTTTCTTTGGGGTTTTCTTTGTTTTTTTGGACCGTTGGGCTAAAAAGGCTTGGTTAGTTGGGATTTTATATCTGCTGTACCCGTCAGCGCGCCATTTTGTTTTTACACTCATACAAAAGGAATTCCAGGGATGTTGTGACCATAAAATATTTTGTAGCAAAATGCAATTACTCAGTTGATAAATACTCCCTGTGTCCCTCTAAGTCGTTTAAGAATTTTGCACACCCCTTAAAAAAAATATTAAATGGGCTTAATCTCATTAAATTTTATTGTTTAGATTACCAACCTATCCTTTCTATTATCCCAACAATAAAACCTAAGAAAAATACAAAGTCTAAAACAACTAATTTAATGTAAGGATAAACATGGAAAAAATAAATTTAATGCTTCTTGAAATCTTAAAACGACTTAAATTCTGGAATAAAACACAAAGCCTAAAATGACTTATATTGAGGGACAGAGGGAGTAATGATTAAAAAAAACATGGGTCATCTGTCTACTCGGACCAGGACCGGATTCTTTGGGCACTTCAATTATCCCTATGCATTTGAGACCACATTTATTAAAATTATCAATTGAGTTAAAAAATATTAAGATTATTAAGCATTTTTAGGCTAAAACCAATTAACTAAAAGCATTTTTAGCCTTAATGTTGGGGGTCTAATAACCTATTCGTTAACGCGAGAAATTGTAACTGCAATTTATTTGTTATAAAACGTGATGAATACTGTTGTAATACTATTATACCAACCTTACCTGTATAAATATTTCTGCACAGATTGAATGACAATGAACTGAGCCTTACTGCTTTCCTTCTTTCTTCTTCCTCTTCTTCTTCTCCATCTCCATTACCCAGCAAGAATTTTTCCTGTATTACACTTAAATTTACAACACGTTATCAGCACGATTGTCTCTACCAAGTAAAAAAAAAAAACAGAGGAGAGGAAACCAGAACTGGAAATGAAGATGAAGTGTGCATCACCTTCAAAGCCTACACTGGTTATTGTTCATGGGGAGGAGCTCCGAGCCGCCGTGCACGTCACCGCCCACCCCGGTGTGTTCCCTGTGTCGGCGCGACCTCGACGTAACCTTCCTCTTCAGCCGCCGCCACCGGACGCGCCGTCCACGGCCGATGACCCAACGACCGAGCCCAATGACCCGACATGACCCGTCGGGTCTACAATTCTTCATCACGCCGCCAGCTGCCGCGCCTCGCCCCTCACGTCATCTCCCCTCCTGCGTCGCCGCTGCAGCTCCCCTCGTCGTTTGCGCCAACTGCAGCCGCCAACAGAAGAAGACCCGACGGGAGTCCTCGGACCCGTCGCGACCCGCAGCCACCCACGAACCGACGGCAGCTGCACGTCCTCCTACCGCCGCCTTGTCTCCTGCCGCGCTCGTCTCTGCCTCGCGCCGCCCGCCACCCGCTGCTCGTCTCATCGCACCGTCACCAAAAATTAAAGACGAGCCCCACGCCCGTTTCTGCAACCGGGTCGGGGCTGGGGCCGAGTTGACCTATTGGGTCCCTGGCCTGGTCCCATGACCCGGGCCGGTGCACATGGGCTTTGGACACGGGCCTGCGCAGGCCAGTGTATTTTGGGCCAGAGCCTGGCCTGGTTTTTCATCTTGGATTTTACTTGGGCTGGCACTGTTTAGCCCAGTCGTCTCCAAAAAAAAAAGAAAAAAATAAGAAAAAAATATGAAGAAAAGGAACGGAAAAGAGAGAAAAAGAGAGAGAGAAAAAAAGGAAAAAAATAAGAAAAAAAAAGAAATGAAAAAAAATTATTATATCAAAGTATATACCGGAATAATAACCGGGTATAGTATGATATATTATATATTATTGCTGAAAGATTTATCGAGTAAGCATACTCTCTATTATTATGCTTTACTAAGTATTCAATATTGGTCGGCTATGCCGCCTTATCTCTTTGTTGGCCAACAAAGCCGCCTTGTTTCATTTGTTGGCCGGCTAAGCCGCCTTTTTATCGAGTAAGCATATTTTATGTTTTTATTTAAATTACAAATGGGCTCATAAAAGGTCCATTGCCTTTAATTTTTGGTTATTTATTGGGCTATGAAAAGGCCCATTGTATTTATTTTATTGCTTTAATTTATGTTCTGATTGGGCTACAAGGCCCATTGCTTTTATTTTTCAGTCATTTAATTTTAATTAGGCTAATTATAAAAGGCCCATGTTTATTTTATTTCAGTCTTTTGTTTATTTAATTTTTGGAATTATGTTAATATTCCAAAACTTGTATCCGAGGCCCTTAGAATTTCCGAAAGAAATTTGTTATGGGCATTGAATCTATTAAATGCAAATCGTCTGGAAGACGCAATAAAAGAGAAAATAAAGCAAAGACTGGATGTCTTAATGCCAAAATATCTTGCAGATCTTTGAGGAAAATTGAAGAAAGATATGGCCGCCAGAAGATGGATGTTGTATGACCACCAGAAGGTGGATATTGTATGACCATCCGAAGATGGATACTGTTATTATCTTGCTTACCCTGAAGGTGCAAGCCAGTATATATTAAATTATTTTATTTTATGTTTCACTTTTATTATTATGTGTTATTTTATTTTATTTTATTTACTTTACAGCATTTTATCATCGTTTCTAGAATAATGGCTCAGGCATTTGTCCTGAAGACAATGCAAGTTGCCATCCAAGGGGTAGAATTATATGTGTGGATGTCAACTATTTCACATAAAATGTGATAGTACAATCTCAAAATGAGAAAAAGGTTAATACGCTCCAGAAGAGCATAGGTTTGAATATGTTCCCGAAGAACGCAATCTTTACTATGATCTAGAAGATCATATATTTATGCTCTGGAAGAGCTAATACTCTTGAAGAATACAAAAACTCCCATTTACAGTAATAAAAAGAAATTATTATGGATCCCGTTGTATTGACTCTGCTATATTCCCTGAAGCAAATAAGACAGTATAATTAATTGTGCATGTGACTGTGAATGAGGTTATAATGGCAAAGTTAAAAGAAAACATGCATATTATTGCAAAATGGATCCATTACTTGAGAACATCCACATAGAGGAATTGTTCTCATACAAAAGTTGAAATAATTATTTATCTGTTGGGTACAACATTGACTCTAAAACTCTGAGCCTCTTTGTTGATGTTGACCCTAACACTGTCGTTCCAGGAGAACCACATACCACCCATATTGTTTTCTCCAGGTATCCCAAACCGATTCATTGCAGGAAAACGGAGTGGGATTACACCATGATTTTCTCCTGCTTGCCACAAAGTCTCAGAAATCAGTACCATGTTGGGCTTGTACTGATTCTTCAGATCCCTTAAGGTACGCACAAAATCTTGGGACCTTCTTGCTACACCCCTGCAATTCCATAGTAAAAGTCGTACCTTAGGCCATGTAGGTGGTAACCCAGTCACCCTTGGGACGCTCTGAGCCATCATGAAAACCTGATAATAATTGCTTTGATTTAAAATTTGACATGAAGACTCTATCTGAAATTCCTACAGTCTATCAGATATGAAAAACATAATAGAGTTAGCCGAGCCATAAAAGGAAGCCCTTAGATTGCTTTGGTCCTTTAGGAAGAATGTTTCTTCCATAGGAGTTACAAAGAACCTAGATGAATAAAGTTCATCAACAAACACTAAACGAGGAATTCTCGCCAGATCTTTCGGTAATTCCTCTTGCTGCTCATTCACCATGCTATAAGCTAACCTATTCCTTCTTCCTAGAGAGGCACCCTCAAAAAAAAAAAAACAGTAGCTGGGGAAGGTATTTTTTTGTCTTGTTGAGTTTTCTGCATCTTCCTGTCTCAACCGCCTCCCCTTCTTATAGTCTGAGATTAGATAACTAGGTGTCAGTTTTTCAAATGTGGACCTTTTTTTGTCTCCGAAAAGATCCAGAAGATTTTTCAGTAATTAAAATTTTGCATTATTCGTCAGTAAACTCCAAAGCTTTTCAATCTTCGAGGTTTTGCTTTTGGAAAAGTTTGCCACTACTTTAATTATTGTCCAATAATTCTGATCTTTTTCGACATGAGTGACAAAAGAAAATAAGCCTAAAATTAACACATGTATAGCAGCCAGAAGCTAGCAATTTCAAGTTATTAAATATACAATATTCGAGTAATTGAAACTTACCATATCCAGCCAGAAGCTGGAATGCACTAGCCTGAAGCTAGCAATTTTAATTGTTTAAATATACAGTTTGAACAGCCCGAAGCTGAGACCAACTAGAAGTTGGCTTATATATTTGTAATTTATAGCTGTTATACACCAGCTAGAAGCTGGTAAATAATTTTCCTAAGTTATCATATCCAGCCTGAAGCTGGCACATAAATAGCAGCCTGAAGCTGGCACTAACTTGAAGTTGGCTCATGGATTTATTGTTGGCATGACCGGTTGGGCCATTCCGGATCAATAATGATGCACGAAATTTATTTGGTCATTCATTGAAAAACCAGAAGTTTTACAATCAATGAATTTCCACGTGTTTGTGTGCTGCGAAATTAATTATACGGCCTTCCTAAGATGAGATTGGCCTGGAATCACCAGCAAGTTTGAAAATAATTCAGGAAAATGTACGCGGACTAATAACTCCGCCGTGTTGACCATCTAGGTAATTTTTACGATGCATCGACTAGATGGTCTATTGTGTGACGCAAGTTGGCATTGTGCGCACTTATTTTAATGATTAAGCCACTTGTGAGTACATATCCCTACTTATGTTATTAGACTATATGTCTAGATAATGTTGGTATATTTCTTCAATGGATAAGTTATATCATTGGAAATAAACCCAAACAGATCTGGGGGAACATTGACAATTGATTGCAGGACCATTGATGAAATATAACTATTTGAGAAAATGGTATTTTACATGCAGCAGCACTCGTGTGCATCATGCCAACAAGTTATCATAAGGTCTCCCAATTTAATTGGTTCATGGTCACGAACCTAGTAACTCCCATCTTCGGACCGTTAGTTGTACAATATAAAATGCTCCACCACAGCATAGTAAAGCTGGTCCTTAAAGAAGGTTGGAAATAGATGTTGGGTATAAAAATCTCCATCAATTACAAAGTAATTGAAACCATTGACTAATGATTGGAGATTTTTTAATTTGATGATAGAGTTTACCCAACATCAGGGGGAGAAAATGAGCAGCTGGATCAAGATATTATTGAAATATATTATCAATATATAGTTGTTGATCCTCAAACAAATTAGTGTGAACCTGAAGTTCAAAAGATGATTCACTTGCAGAAAAATTGATATGAAATTGCCAGATACATAAAGTGACCAAATCTTATATACCAGCTGCAAATGCTCCTCTTCAAATTAATGTCCCAGAAGAACAAGTATAGTATGCAAATGAATTCAAAGTGCGCTAGAAGCGTAGAGTATACTCGGTTCCAAAAGAAAAGAAAACAAAATTCTCAATAGAGAAAAAGGAGCAAAGAGATAAGATGGCCCCAGTGAGAAAATAAGACCTCCAGTAGAGGTTCAAATTAAAAGTCCTCAAGTAGAGGAAAATCCTCTAGAAGAAGTTTTCTGACACAGTTGATAAAGTTTCAGAAGTAACTCAGGTACCTGAAATAAATGAGTATAATGAGATCTCAATTACAGTGTCAGAAATAAGATGGAACCGACGTAAAATAACCGTCGACAGAATATTTATTTTATATAGCGCTAAATATTTTGAAATAAAATGAGGATCATGAACCTACATCTATTGATGAATGTAGGCGCAGTATGATTGGCCAAAATA
The DNA here is from genome assembly GCA_028386065.3 of Turnera subulata. Lineage (NCBI taxonomy): Eukaryota > Viridiplantae > Streptophyta > Magnoliopsida > Malpighiales > Passifloraceae > Turnera > Turnera subulata. The sequence goes on from JAKUCV010007142.1 coordinate 160,294, forward strand.
AAGAGATATAATTAGGCTGTGTTAGAAACGCTTGTGAAGCGAGATATTTTCCGGACCTGTAGTCCGTTGTGAAGCAAGATACTATCCGGACCTGTAGTCCGTACACCAGATGGTGTGGAACCAGTCGATTGAAAATGGGTATTTGTACGAAAAGAGAATTATAATAGAGAGATACAAAGCACGGCTTATCGCACAAGGTTTTACCCAAACGACTTGGTATTAATTGTGAGGAGATAGATATACTCTCCTGTGGTGGATGTAATTATTTTTGATAAGTCTGGCATTATATGAAAAGAATTAAAAATGCATCAAATGGATGCTATTACAGCCTACATTTATATGGATCCATAAGTCATGATATATACATAAGAATCCCTGAAGGATTCAAGTTGCTTGAAGCAACTAATTCCCGGGAATATATAAATTTAAGTTAAATTGAATTTTACATGGTTTAAACCAATTTGAGTATGCATAGTATAAAGTACATGCATGAATTTATTTTTGCTTATATTGATAATTCATATGCATTTCTGTAATTTAAATATTATTGAAACTCCTGAAGAAGCTTCCAAATGCCGTACTATGTTTTGAGATGAAAAATCTCATAAAGAATTAGATTGGTCCTGAAGTACCCTATCTAAGTGAATTTATATTGCCAGTAACATAAAGCCTGAAGCTTTTGACTTAAGCCTATTGGCAAGATATAACTTTGCTCTTATCTTCGGGATATAACAGATGTGGTATTATGTTAACCCTGTAAACCCGAAGAGAATATAGTTGGTCTTTGCAGATACAGGTCCTTTATTTGATCCATAAAAGCACAGACGGACTTCTGCTACAATTTTACACATGAAATTGCTATATCATCAGGACCACAAAAGCAAGATGGCAAGCAAGATGCTCCAAAAAAAAATTATGAAGATAATGCTGCTTACACTATCCAATTAAAATAGTGATGTATCAAAAGTGATCGAACAAAGCACATGTCACCAGAAGTTGACAAGGATGATTGGCATGCAACAACTTCATGATATCAAGGGAGGCCAAAATGAGGGGGAGAATATGCACTGCACTCTTTTTTCCTTCACCAAGTTTTTATCCCACTGGGTTTTTCTTGGTAAGGTTTTTAATGAGGCAGTTACCCCCAAAAAGCGTATTCTACTCAAAATACAACAGCATTCAAGGGGGAGTGTTATAAAACGTGATGAATACTGTTGTAATACTATTATACCTCCCTTACCTATATAAATATTTCTGCACAGATTGAATGAGAATGAACTGAGCCTTACTGCTTTCCTTCTTTCTTCTTCCTCTTCTTCTTCTCCATCTCCATTACCCAGCAAGAATTTTTCTTGTATTACACTTAAATTTACAACATTATTTTATTTTTTTCTATTCCTTCCAAGGATTTTGCCAGAAATAGCTGGAAAGCTACAGTTAACATAGGATTCGACCTTGTGTATTTCTTAAGTTCAAAAAGGGGCTTCTGCAATGTGTGTTTAGCTTCCTTTCTCTGGGTGGGTGCCCATCCCAGTTAGTATCTTGTTCGACTTTGGCCCTCCCATTGTTCAGATTCTTCAAGCCTTGTGCTCAGTGTTAACTTGATATCAGTTACGCATGATGGAAGAAGCACAGCAAGATCCGGTTCTGGATTTGGGAGCTCTTGGCGTGGGCGAGGAAGCTCTGGACGTCGACAACACGATCTTCACGTTGGTGTCCAAAACCTATCTGGTGGGAAAAATCATCTCCTTGAAGTATGTCTCCCCGGTAAAAGTAAAATCCTAAACCAATGCTATTTGACTTTGTAACGGTGCTTATCGTGTTATTGAAAAAGGCAGAAACCTGTTTTTGTTTGGGTTTGAATTTGAGCATGACCGGAATAAAATCCTCAAAAAAGCCCATTGGTCAGTTTCGGGCCAACTTCTAGTTGTGAAAAGTTGGCCACCAAATCTTGCTATACAACAGATTGATTTCTCTACTATGATGTTTATGGTTCGGATCCACGGTCTGCCTCCAAACCTATCTACCCTGTGGCGGATTGATAAGATGGGTAGTTTTGTTTGTTGAATACAATGGCCTTGAGGAAACCATTAAGAACATATACGGGTGGCTGGGGTTCATCTGCATGAAAGTGCAGGTCAAGGTCGATTCCCCTCTTTTGTCGAGGATAATGGTCAAGGATCTGGTAGGCAACAAGGTATAGATTCGACCTAAATACGAGAAACTTGCTGATTTTTGCTATAGATGTGGTAGGCTGGAGCATACGGTGCAAGCTTGTAAGGACCACATCCGGGAGGATGAAGGGATTGAAAAGCAGACATCCAATAGCTTTGGACCATGGATGAGAGCCTCGCTGATGGTGGGGAGGAAACTTTTGAGCGGGAAAATCAAGAGGGTGGTGGTGTATGAGGAGGAGTTGGTAAAAAATGTCGATCTGGAGGGTGCAGCAGCAGTAAGTGATGCAACCGAAGTGAACATCCATGTTGATGAGCCTCAAGAGCAGGGCCAGGAAATAGAGGTTCCAACAATGGTCATCGAAACACCCCCTCATGCTATGGATGCGATAGTGGAGTTTAGAGAGGAGGGCTCCTCGATTATAAGAAGCGAAAAATCATTGATATGGGTGAGGTCACAGCTTCAGGGGTGATAGCCATCAGTGTTCACCAAGAGTGGGTGGACTCCCTGGCTTAGTTAGCTACGGACATAAGCCCCAATATTCCTTCCAAACAGGCCTCTAACAGAGCAAGCTGGAAGAGATTGGCTAGATCCACACAAAGTATCTATCGGCCAAAGGAGGAACATCCTCAAACCAGAAGGGAGTTTCAAGCCTTCGCTCAAAAGTTCGTTGAACTTATGGGGCGGAAGCAACTGTGTAGGAGGAGGAAGAGGCTGGGATCTCTAAACCCAACAATGAAGCTCCCATCTAGGATGAAGATGAAGATGTGTTGGGTCTGGTAGTACCAGTAGGTCTTCCTTTTGGTTATTTTGGGTCTAAGTGCGTCTATCCCCCAGCAGCTCTACTCGGTCTCCGCCATGGGACGTTATGCACGCCAAGGATGATGTTTTGTGGGCTTTTCCTGAAGCCTTTATGTGTCGCCGCAAATATTTAGACCTCGCGTGGTCCTTTCGGTAGTAATCCCTTGTATCTCCAGGGTGCTGTTTGATGGTCTCTTTATGTTTTATTTCTGTTGTATTGGTTTGTTATAATTTGCAGGTCCTGCAGGTATTCGAGTGCCGTGTTGGGCTAAGGCTTCTTGGGAGCAATTTGGACTTCTGTTCAAAGTTGTACGGACGACGTATCCTGCCTTGGTGCTGGACACCTCTCTCAGAGGGATAATGTACGGACGGTGTATCCTACCTTGGTGCTAGACACCTCTCTCAAAGGGATACTGTCCGATCTCCCCAAATAACCCTTTGTGTGGGCTTTCGTCCCCTCACTCGTCTCTGCTTTCTGCTATTATGTACCTTATTTTCTTAGATCCTTGCTGTGGCTTATGTAGATGTAGTGTGGTTGTTTGGCAGCTCTTGTTCGCTTGCCATATTTGAGGATAGCCTGTGTTATGGCTACTGGTAATATGTAAACATATTTTCAGTCAAAAAAAAAAAAGGAGCTTCTGCGGATCCACAGCACCAATTCCCATGGGGAATGATTATTTTGCCAAACTAAATGCGCAGTGTGAGCCATCGTAACAGGCTAACAGCAGTTGATAGGTATCTTTGTGTACCCTTCTTCATATCAACAAGTATCTGGAATGATGATTTTGCCAAACTAAATGTGCAGTGTGAGCAGTTGCTAGGTCTGGAATGATGATTTTGCCAAACTAAATGTGCAGTGTGAGCCATCGTAACAGGCTAACAGCAGTTGATAGGTATCTTTGTGTACCCTTCTTCATATCAACAAGTATATGGAATGATGATTTTGCCAAACTAAATGTGCAGTGTGAGCCATCGTAACAGGCTAACAAACCCTTCAGTTACTTGATGGTAGTAATGATGTAGCTGTGGTTCAATAGTTGAAAGCAATGTACCATTTCAGGCACGGCCATATAATTCCCTTTTCTTTATGCATGGCCGTCATGCATTGCAGCAGCTTTTTATTGTGTTCAATAGGCCATTTCTTGAATTTTCGCCCTTTTTGAACAGGAAAAAGAAAAAAAAAATTCTGTATTCGAAAGACATATCACTGCAATATGATCCACAAAACACAAAGTGGGAGAAAGTTATTCATGTAGAAACAAAAATTGTAGAAGAAAGCTATAGACGCTACACACCACAAAATGCAATTTACTAGGAACCTTCTTTCCGAACCATGGTTAGTATGAAGATATTCTTTTCGAGGGAAACATATTGCTTGCTCCTCACCCTTCACATCTGTTTACAAAAAATCAACCACACGTATCCTAAGCTTAACTCTAAACAAAATTTAGCCAAAAAGTACAAACTAACTTGTTATGAATGACAGCCAGTTTCCACACTCCGCGTTCTATCTTATGATTTGATTGTTTGGCTATTGGCATAGAGTAAGGATGCCCAAGAAACGGTCACAAAATCTTATGGGAGAATTGAAGAGGATTAGCGGATTAACTACTTGGGAGTTTTGTCAGTAGTAGGTTGTGGAACCTTCTGAGTCGATGTTGCAGAGCTGGCGCCCTCTTGATTCTCAACAAGCTTCCGTAGCCTCTCTTGAAGAGCTCGCACTCTATCCTCTGTCTTACGAAGCTTTCTCCATCTATATGCACCCCAAAGACCAAAACCCCCATATACAACGATATAAGAAGCCCATACGTAAGGATAAGTTTCTGCATGCTCCTTCATCTTTCGGTACCGTTCAACCACCAGTTCCTGGAAGCTGGCAGCAGGGTTGCTGGTATCTGGCTGATCTTCACCTTTTTGCTGTGTAGCCATTTGTTTGAAGCTTTACCACTATATTGGAAAGTAAAAAGAGAAAACATCAATCAAGAGTTTAAAAGTGATTTCACACTGAATGGTGACAAAACTCAAAACGCAGCACTGCATATAGAAGGGATATCAACATAGAATTTATAACGTACACACCGCATCTGAATTCACATCCAAGAATAATTAGGCAAGTTGATGTACATAGTTGCAGCGCCGTAAACCTAATCAACAGAAAGTGGGGAAAGAAAAGCTGGAGTGCTTTCCCAATGAAATCATAAGCCACAATCACCTCAAGGATTACAACAACAGGTGGTGAGTGAAGAAATGAAAACCATTAAACACAAATCAAGCGCAACTTGGCAAACGTGAGAAGCAAAACCTTAAAAAAAGAGAACTGAATATCAGAAAGAAAACTGTTACTATTAATATTAGATACCACTCTAAAGGATTTTGCAAAGTATTTGGACATGTTGTCATTCTGACTCCCATTTCAAAAATTCAGATATAATTGGCAGTGTTCGGATACTACAATCCAGGAACTCTCAACTGCAAAAAAGAATAAAAAGGCCAGTTTGTTTACTACTTTAACGGACTAAGAATTGTTAAAACTCATACTATATGATTTCCATTTCGATGCATTTTATCGTTTTTATCCATTATCAAACTGTGAACCGTACCAACTAGGCCGACTTGACATAACGGCATGCATAGCTCCCAGCTCAAAGCAAGTCAAAAGACATTCAACATTTGGAAGTTTCATCACCGATGCAGCAGAATTAGCCAAAAACAAAAAGAAAACCAATTAGCGTATAAATCTAGAAGGAAACCGCTTCAGTTCAAGCTCGGGACGGGAGGTTCTCCACTTCCCTGTATCCGCACCTCACTCATACCTGATCCCTATCCCCGTTCCCGACGGTGGGGGAGACATGTCCACCATCCACACTCCCCGCCTCCCGGTAGGGACCTCCGAATCCCACACTTAACCATAGAAATGAATAAAGATTACGCCTTTTGAATCTGTGTTAACTAACTAACTCCATTTTCGCACGTTGTGTACCACAAAAGTAACACCACAAAACGAAACAAACCAAACTCCAGAGCCATTTTAACACTACACGGAGCATTAGCAAGGCAAAATTGGGATGGAGATGTATTAGAGTGCGATAAGACAACAGCGGATACATGTAGAATAGATGCGTGATATCATAGAAGGGATTTCTTACCAGGTTAGGGGGAGGTGAAGAAAACGCCGACAACACTGGTGGCAAACGCAGGCTTGTTATCGTCGGCAAACCTGATGACGACGAAGAAGGTGAGTTTGAGAAGATTTGAGGAGAGGAGAGGAGAGGAGATTTGGGGGATTGTTTTGGAATCAGGTAAGCTGTTTATTAGAGTGAACGAACGAGTGTTTGAAGACGACAAAACAAAAACGCTAGGGTTTTGCATTTTTCTTTTTAAAGAAACTACGTCGTTTAACCGCGAAAAAGATTTTAAGGGACCTGACCAGTTGAGTTGAATTGATGACCCAAACAATCCACCAGGCAATTCGTGTTGTCGAGTCGGGTTGAACAGGTAAACGAGTTCTAAATATTCAATCCCGACCCGACCCATTTAATAATTGTGTCGTGTCTTGTCCAACCCATTTATTATCGTGTCGGATTCGGGTTGACTCGCGGGTTACCTACTAAGCCTAACAAGCCAAAAAAATAGTTTGAAATTTTTCTATTTTGCACAAGTGGCATATAATTAGATTTTTTCATATATTAAATAAAATTATAAATTGTAGAATCATAATATAATAATATTTTAAAGCATTTATAGAAATATTTTTAGATATTTTTAGTAACTTTGGCCTTAAATATTAAATAAGTTATATTAAATTAGTAAAATGTCTACATTCTAAATATAATCGGGTCATAAACAGGTACCCATCGGGTTGACGCGACCTGACCTGCTAATTTTTGTGTCGTGTCGGGTCAACCCATTTAACTAAACGGGTGAAAAATCTTTGACCTATACCTGCTAATTTCGTGTCGGGTTGTCGTGTCAATACCCGTTTTGCCAGGTCTACCGGCCAGTCCAAAACTATTTTAACATAAAGTCTGGGCGTCTTTAAAAAAAAAAAACATAAAGTCTAGGCCTATTTCTAAAAAAAAAACATAAGTCTAGGCCAGTTCACGGTGATCCGGTCATATTGATTTTTATTTTACACATTACAAATCAAGATGAAATAGTCTTGTTCAAAAAAAAATATAAAATAGTCTTAGGTTTTTTTTTTGGCCAAATGAGATAGTCTTAGTTAAGAGCCATTATCCAATTTCTTCAAACATTTGATCATTTTTTATAATATATTTTCATTTAAATTTATCATCTTTTATTATATTCAATTCTTAATTTTTCTATCCGTCTAATACTTTAAAAATTGTTCATTACCTTGTTATAGTTTTTAAGACAATATGAATGTTTAGAAAAAATCCTACCTGCCTTAAGGTTTCCTCCAAATCCGGATATTTTTTCGAAATTAGGATAGTATTATAAATACATCAGAATATTGTACATGCATACACAAAAGAAGAATGGACGATTAGCCGAGTTAACCCCTATCTTCTGTAAGGAGCTCTCTAATTACACTTGGTGGGGTGTCAAAATAATTTAGTTCGAATCTCGATTTTTAATGGTTCTTTTTTTAGGGTAAATCTCGATTTTTAATGTTGAACACATGGTTCTTGTTATTTTTTTCTTTTCTGAAAAACATATACATAAGTGATAATTCATCCAATTTGCCTTCACTTTACGAGAGGATCGACTATGGCAACTACCAACCCGCTACAGATGTAAATTAAATGTTGGCAGGGAGTCTTTGAGCATATAGGGTGCAGTCTAGGGGCGTCGATAAGGAACTTGGAGGGGGAGATTTAAATGGTAGCATGCGCTCGATCGGCATCAACAACAATTATTTCTTGAGCTAGTTGAGGCCGAAGTTCTTCTTTTAGCTCTCTTCTTCTTAAGGATTCATGGACTTAGATGTTGAAACTAATTGCCTCAACATCATCAACTAGCTGCACTTGCACTCGATCCACTCGATCCAAAAGGCTACTTCTTACTTTTGATTTACTACTCCACAATTGCCTCTCATCCCCACAGGTTTGTGCTCTATTTCCTTCACCGCGTCCTTTCACATGCTGTAATGAAGTATAGCCCATGAAGTGGCTCAGATAGCAAAAGGCTGATGATGCCAAATTTAAGATGTTCTACTAGGAGCACTTTCTTGAAGTATCAGTCATTCCAATCCTCACAAAAAAAAAAAAGAAAGAAAAAGAAAAAGGGCAACCCATTCGTTCCATCATAGACTTCCTAATCTATGCTCGGATGCAGGAGATCCCAAGCCCCATCACAACGACAAACAATTAACGAGCCGCTTGTTCAGTTCGGTTTGGTCCAAGTGGGTGACCAACAACGAACTCCATCACACACAAAGCGCACGCACGGAACTCTCCTCATCCCCTACGCCCATCCTCACCTCACGCCCTCCCTCCATCCAACCAAATCTCTCCAAAGTCCCCAGATAATGTCAAAAATACCCTCAACGTCCTACCTGTCAATCTGAACCCCCCCGTAGACAACCAAAACCCCTTCGACACAACAGGCGATGTAACCTATGTTGTTAAACTGCTCTCCCTACTAGACTACTGTTGACAGAAAGAAAGGAAGAAAGAAATAAGTGGCACCTGTTTGTTGTCTCTCTCTCTCTCTCTCTCTCCATTTCTCGCCCAAATCAAAACAGCAAAAAGTCGCAAATGCAACGCTAAAAAGAAAGTCTCTAACAAATCGCCCGCCCCCTCAAACGTTAACGCCCAAAACTAGTAAACCGAAGCAAACCGCCAATAGTGGTTGTAGTAGTAATTAGCTCACCCCCAACTTCTCCTCCTCAGTTTCTCCGCCCATTCTCCCGTTCCCTTTCTCCTATTATATAATTTAATCTCCACGCCATTCTCCTTCTCGCTCCATTTCCTTCCTTTCCTTCTGTCTCTCTCTCTCTCGCCATTTGATTTGGGAAGGAAGCAAAAAAGAGTCAAATGGCGACGATTTTCCAAGGACTAGCCGCTGCAACTTCCGTTGCTCCTTCCAATTCCTTCGATTCCAAGAAATTGCTACTCCCTTCTCGCAGATCGTCTTCAGGTTTGGGACTCTCTTATGTCCCTTTTTCCTTCTCGAGTTGGTTTGGTTTTTCTCATCTGTCTTTTGGTGGGTTTTTGTGCAGAGAGGAAATCGAGCTTTCTTGTGGTCAGATCTGACGGGAGAGTGAACTTCAACCTCAGAGGACGGAGGGCTGATCAGTTGGTTACCAATGCAGTGGCGGTGAATTTACTTGCCTTTTGTCCATCTCTCCCGTTTTTTTTTTTGTTTTTGTTTTCTTAATAGTTAATTGCCATTCGTGATTGTGCCAATGAGAGGGAGGGTTTTAACTTGTGGTGGTTTTTGTTCCTTTCCAGACAAAGCCTGATGCCTCTGCAGCTTCTACTGCTTCGAAACCAGGGTATGTTTCTATTCCCTGCATATTTTTGTGGGCGATTAGTTTTAATTTGTATTAATATTCGCAGCTCTTGTTTTGTACCATGTAGTTTCTGTGTGCTAATTTGATGTTTTTTGTTTCCTCTGTAGAACCAGTTTTTTCTACGTTGGTATTGTCCATTTCAATGTTCTGTGAGCTGCAAATTGATTTTCATCGGTGGTTTAGCATATCCTGTTGTATTACGCTTATTGATCATACTTTTGAGGGTTAAAATTCCTTTGGATTCCTAGTGCTCAGTAGTGTTGATGTGTTATCTATGCTGCTTCCCCTCCTTTACTTTAGGAACTATAGTGTACAAGATATTTGCATTTAACTTCTTTTATTTTAACAGCTTTGCATTCAAATTCTAGTCGTTGGTAGTGTAGAACCGATAATGCTTAAAACTATATGAGTTTGTTATATATTGTTTTGCAGAGATTTAATAAAAAAAACAGTAGTACAGTTTTCCTGATTTGTTATGGGGTTTTTAGCTACAGTGGTTGCCGTTTTGTGGAACTTCATTTTGAGAAGCTTGGAAACGGTGGCTTGTTGCATTTCTGAGAATGTTGGGGTTTTTAGAGGGGACTGATTTACCATGGTGACATGGGATTCTGTCACTGAATTGGAATTACTCTTACACTGAATACATAGCACTTCAGTCGTGGGTGATGTGGTCTTCTCCATGTCCTGTAGCTCAGTGCATTGGACTGAAAAGAGATGAATATGCTCGCATTCAGATAGCAAACTTTTGACATCTAACTGTTTTGTCTTTTCCCTTTAGTGAATGAGTGAGTACTTTTGTTGTAAAGAGTTCTGAGGCATTGGCCGAAACGGATGCGGAAACAAATGAGTGTGATAGGAATTTGTGATTTCTTTTGCTACTTTCCTGTTTCACCACAAATTTTACAGTTTCTTTGAGTCTTTTTGGTTCATAGAATGATTTCAGGGAAGGTCGAATGTGAGCATTGATTGCTGGTACTGGAAATTCCTATGTCTTGGCTTTCATCAGTGTCTCTTTGTTCCCCTTATTTTGCGTTTTGGTGATGAGAATGTAGAATCTTTCTAAATTTTTTGCAACTGCAATGTTTATGCAACTGCTCTGTATATTGTCGCTGCTTTTTTAATTAGCAACCATTAGGAAGGCAAATTTTGATGTTTGCATTTTTATATTACCCATGGTAACCTAGCTTTGTGAAGCTTCAGAAGAAATTGACAGGTATTGGATTCATTACGGAATGATGTTTTCTTACATCTATGATTAAATGTTTAGAAAATTTTCTTTTAGCATGAATTTGTTTTTTCTAATAGAAAAAAGTTGTCTTTCTTTTGGATGTTTCCCATAAAGTTCCATTCTTGGTATTTCTGGATACTATCAGTTTAGGGGCTTAGTCCATGCATGCATAAGCTTTGCAATTATTCTGTGTCATTGTCATATGTTGGAATTGTGAATGCGATGATGGATTCATACTTTGATTGTTGATTTTGAGCAAAAAAAGCAATTCACAATTCAATGAGGGAATTATCAAACTAGCGCATTGATTGCTTAGTCCTAGCCATGAACACTTTAGGCTGCTTAGAGATGGCTTGATGTCCTGGCCAATGAAGGAACTTTCAAAATCATTATATGTTATTGCCAATATAACATGTCCTGTCTCTATACCTGATGGTTATGGAACTACGAGCTTGTCATATTTCTCCTTATATTTTTGTATCACATCTAGGGTCCTAATGCTTTGAAAGTACCTTACTGGAAATCCATTGTCAAAACCAGGCATGAACTTCTACTATTTGAGGCTTTACGAGAAGGCTTGGAAGAAGAAATGGACAGAGATCCCAGTGTTTGTGTAATGGGTGAAGATGTAGGTCACTATGGAGGTTCGTACAAGGTGACCAAGGGCCTGGCTGATAAGTATGGGGATCTCAGAGTTCTTGACACCCCTATTGCTGAGAATGCCTTCACTGGTATGGGAATTGGAGCTGCAATGACTGGCCTAAGGCCAATCGTTGAGGGTATGAACATGGGATTTCTCCTTCTAGCTTTCAACCAGATCTCAAACAATTGTGGAATGCTCCACTACACCTCAGGTGGCCAATTTAAGATACCAATTGTTATTCGTGGACCTGGTGGAGTTGGACGCCAACTTGGGGCTGAACACTCGCAGCGGCTTGAGTCATATTTTCAGTCAATCCCTGGAATCCAGATGGTTGCCTGTTCTACTCCTTACAATGCGAAAGGTTTGATGAAAGCTGCAATCCGAAGTGAAAACCCAGTGATACTTTTTGAACATGTATTGCTCTACAACCTGAAGGAGAGAATTCCTGATGAAGAATACATATGCAATCTTGAGGAAGCCGAGATGGTTAGGCCTGGTGAGCATGTGACCATTTTGACTTACTCCCGGATGAGATATCATGTTATGCAGGCTGCCAAAACTTTAGTAAACAAGGGTTACGACCCTGAAGTAATTGATATTAGGTCATTGAAGCCATTTGATCTCCACACTATTGGAAATTCGGTGAAGAAGACACACCGTGTACTGATTGTGGAGGAATGCATGAGGACTGGGGGCATTGGTGCCAGCTTGACTGCTGCTATTACTGAGAATTTCAATGACTACTTGGATGCGCCAATAGTATGCTTGTCTTCACAGGATGTCCCGACTCCCTATGCTGGAACATTGGAGGAGTGGACTGTAGTTCAACCTGCCCAGATTGTGACAGCAGTTGAGCAGCTGTGCCAGTAGTTACACCAGCATGAAATAGTAATTGCTGTTGTGGTAGAGTTGCCTTGTTCCTCAATGTTATGCCTTTCAGCCTTGTTTGAATTTCATGTGTTAGCAAATTTTTGTGTTGTGAAAACTCTGTAACCGTCGATTCAGTTGACGCTATTCTGTTCTTTTGTTGTTCTGATGATAGGCTAATATTATGTACTGGATGAAGCACTGTATCTGAAGGACTTCGGCCTCCAAAGGCTTTGTCTATCTAGCGAAACCTATTGTAATCACAGCCTATTTGTTCTGCGACATGTCAGAAACCAAAATGATTGTAATCGCAGTTAAAAAAGCTCAAGGCCCTATATTGACATGCTTTGCAGGATTTTCGAGACGGATACCTCTTCTTGTTCAACCTTTATCAAGAGGAAGAGAAAAAAAAAAGAACATATCTGATGTACTTTCTGCTGGAGATGCTGTTATTACAGGCTTGTTGTTGAGAGTACTTTTACTTTTAGTACACCGATAGTTTTCCTTGACTTTTTTTTTTTGGTCGCAAACATATGATGATATGAATAGTTTTCCTTAACTTGTGGAACTTCAAGTATTTCATAAAAGTTTCACTTACCTGGCACATTGGTATGTACTTTTTTTCATAGGAGTCACCCCATCGAACTCCTCAGAGGGAACTCTCATCCCGGCCAACTATTTAAACTGATTTGGATTGAGAAAAAAAATCGAGAAACTAAAAAGAACTTTGTTGATTCCATCAATTTTTTTGTCAGCTACCTTAAACTCATCATAAAAGTATTAGACATACCCCGAAGTGAATTATACATAACGAGATTTCCCAATGGAGTCTTCTTCCCCCTTACTTTTTTTTTTAAAAAAGTTTAAAGCATATACTTTAGCAATTGCAAACAGTGAGGTACTTTTCATAATTTTCTTATGCCCAATATTATACTAAAACCAAGTGATATAGTAAGCAATAATAAGTAATAAATTAGGGTTGTCATTAATTGTCTTTTTACAAGGTAGGAAGGTCTCTTTTTGTACCTCCTAGCCCTCATAATCTAACGGTCTATTTCTGTCCTTATCCTAGATGATCTAATGGTTACAAATAATCCCTATTTCTATGTCTAACTAACTATTGGTTAGTTGTCCACGCCTTCAGCCATTTTCTTTCTCTTCAAGTCGTCTGGCCTTGGGCTTGTATCTCATTCCTTAAGCGCTTGGGCCTCCTTTCTTAGGCGCCCCCTTCTCCTGACTTGGGTCTCCCTATCAAGAGCCCCTCAAGCGAGGGGTCATGTGTGATGGATTTCATTTCTCTCACGTTACTTCTCGCTTTATGCCGTTTCAAGCCCTTGGGTTTCTAAATTGCCGTGTGCTTAAGCGGCAACAACGATTCGATTATTGTGCCCTTCTTCTCTCATTCATCTTTTCGGTGGCTCTCTTGGTAAGTCCTTAAAGACTCCCTCTCTCTTTCCTTTTTCTCCACTGCTTTTGTTTTTGAAATCCTTCTCTTTCTTGCCTTCGTGCTTTCTAACTCTGCTCGGCTTTACTCTTCCCTCTTTCTCTCTTTCTCCTTTTTTTTATTGCCGTTGTTTTATCTTCTTCCTTATGGATGAGTTTGCGGTTTCTCTTCCCGATTCCCAACTCATTGCTTTTGGAAAGAAATTGATTCCTCCTCAACTCAAAAGAACCTATTCTGTCTCACCCATGGAGGATGGTGAGACCTTTGAAACTCCTCATCTGCATTAGCTTTTTATATTTTGTCTAGTGATTCTGGGTGGGATTAAGCTTCCCTTTTCTGATTTTGTTTTGAACTTTCTTCGAACTGTCCAAGTCGCTCCCATCCAGCTCTCTCCAGGGTCCTGGTTCAACCTTTCTGCTTTTGAGTACTGGTGTAGGGTTCATCGTGTAACCCTTTCTCTCCCCGTTTTTTCCCAATTCTTTCAACTAAAGAAATCCAAGGATGGGTCGCCTTTAGTGTACATTGCTCGTCGTCACGGTTTGGGCTTTTTCACTTCCATCCCCAAAAATAGGAAGTCCTTTAAGCCATGATTACTTAAATTCAATCTTGAGGAGGGTACCGTCCATTCTTCCTTGGGCTTCCCTAACCATGTTTGTTCTTTCGATCCCGAGATGTCTAAGAAGGTTAAGTTGGGAGAGGAGGATGAGATTATTTTTAGGGTTCTCAGTAAAGACGTTGGAGGCTATAATGCGTTGAATTTTGCACAGAGGAACGGTTTGTTTCCTGAGGAGATTTTTGGTCCCAGAGGTCTTATTGCTTCCGACTTTTATTTTTGAGTTCTGTTTCTTATCATATTTTGCCTGAATTCTAATTTCTTTTCTCCTTGTTCCGCCGCAGCGTGCGAATCTAAGGTTAATCCACAGCTTTCTCTTCCGGAAGAGGGTTCGGACTCATCCGAAATGGGAGGCTTCTGACGCTCTCGCTCTCCCTCCTGCTCCCTGGGCTCTTCTCGATGAGAGGGTGCTAGCCATTCGAAAGAGCGCACCCAGCCCTCTGTTCAAAGAGCTGCCTCAGACCTGACCTTGATGTCGAGCTTAGAAGATCTCATCCATCAGAGTACTAAGGGGAAAGGCCATTCTTCCAAGTCCTCTCCTTCCGGGAGGGTTACTCATGGGGTGCTAAAGAGGGGAATTCCTCATGCAGCTCCCTCTTCCCAGAAGAAGGTTTGGCCCGCTGATGAAAATCTCTCCATGGACAAAACTTTTCAATCTGGTTCCGGTCCTCTCAAAAGCACTTCTTTTTCCTTGCTACGCTCAAGCGATCTTGACCCACCTCATGATTCTTCACCACATCATTTCGTCACTTCTGTTCTATCCGGTGACCTAGAGAAGGCCAGCTTTGTTGATTTGATGAGCGTTTTGGAAAATCCTGGTAATCATTCTCAAGCCGATCGGGCCCTCTCCACCCTTTGCATTAGGGCCTTCCAGGAACGTCCAGATCTTTACAAGAGGTACCAAGATGTATCTGCTGAGGTTTTTTCGAACCATGCTTTCATGCTTCTTCAGGTATTTGTTATTTAGCTTATACCTTGTCTTTTCTTCGACTTGTTTTTCCCTCCTTGACCTTCTCGGCAAGCTTTTAATATACATAGCTCTGTTGTTTCCTTAGCTGCTCTTTCAGTCTCATACCATGGGAAACTACAATCGCGAGCTATTTCACAAGCGCATGGATTCTGAGGAGAAAGCGGCCAGCTTGCTTGAACGAAATAAGAAGCTGGATCTCACCACAAAAGAAGAGCGCAAGCTAGCAGCTGCCCGACTCAGTAAGATAGAGGCTGATCTAGAGGAAGCTTTGGCGGAGCAAAACGCTTGAAGGAAAGCTACGATGTCTAACTTTCCCAGGTGGCTACTCTCCAGCATACTGTCAAAAAGCAACATGAGACAATTCTTGACTTCGGGTCCAGCATTCCTGGCTATGTTCTGAGGGTCACTGAGAGGCACCGCCAGCTGGTCTGTGACAAGTATCCTGAAGATTCTGCGTCCTATCTCCAAGATGACATTGTGCTTGTCTTTTCTTCTACTTGTTTTTCCCTCCTTGACCTTCTCGGCAAGCTTTTAATATACATAGCTTTGTTGTTTCCTTAGCTGCTCTTTCAGACTCATACCATGGGAAACTACAATCGCGAGCTATTTCACATGCGTAGGGAATCTGAGGAGAAAGCGGCCAGCTTGCTTGAACGAAATAAGAAGCTG
Organism: Turnera subulata; assembly: GCA_028386065.3. Lineage (NCBI taxonomy): Eukaryota > Viridiplantae > Streptophyta > Magnoliopsida > Malpighiales > Passifloraceae > Turnera > Turnera subulata. The sequence continues at coordinate 176,182 of JAKUCV010007142.1, forward strand.
GATCTCACCATAAAAGAAGAGCGCAAGCTAGCAGCTGCCCGGCTCAGTACGGTAGAGGCTGATCTAGAGGAAGCTTTGGCGGAGCAAAAACGCTTAAAGGAAAGCTACGATGTCTACCTTTCCCAGGTGGCTACTCTCCAGCATACTGTCAAAAAGCAACATGAGACAACTCTTGACTTCGGGTCCCACATTCCTGGCTATGTTCTGAGGGTCACTGAGAGGCACGGCCAGTTGGTCCGTGACAAGTATCCTGAAGATTTTGCGTCCTATCTCCAAGATGACATAATCTATCCCACCCCCCGAGAAGATGATGAAGATGCTACTTTTGAAGAGGAGATTAAAGGAGGCGCGGAAACCACAGTGGACAATCCTCTGAACAGCGTCTAGTAGTCCCCTCGCCTTACAGAGGACGCAACACTCCCCTCTCCTCTTAAGATGGGCCCTGATGAGCAGAACCGTGAAGATGGAGAAGTGGGGAGAAATAGAGTTTCCTTGAGTGTCATTTGTTTTTATTATGCATAGTGACAGTCCCTCAATATTTTCTATTTTCTATGTTTTTCTTTCTTCGGACTTGCTTTTCCCTTTGTGGGTATTTTGTTATTTGTTGTTTGTCTGATGAAGTCCATGACTTACGCTGTCACCATGTTATCACATGTTTATCATTAATCGTTATTGTCGTCAAGCATTGTTCCGTACGCTTTACTTTTCGAAGATTTTTCTGAAAGGTTGTTTATTTTCCTTTCCTCTATTTGTTTTACAGAGAGTTCCGTTGGGATAACCCTTTTCATCATCTTCCGGGATTCTAACTTAGGCCCTGAATCTTGGGGCTTATCATGTGTTGTTTTTATAGACTATATTCGTCTGCTGGCCACCCTTCGGGCCTTTGTTTTTATAGACCCTTGGTCTTTTTTGCCATGTTTATAGATTTTTCTTTCGACCACCTCTTTTCTTTGGGGTCTTTTGTCTTTATAGACCCTTGGTCTTAGTCCAGCGTCCCGGACGGAGGGAATACTCCTTTTAAAATGTGATTCATGTAGGTATCTAAGGCACTTAAAATCTTCATGTAACTTTTAATAACCAAAGCAAAGTGTTGAATAACCGAAGCAAGTAATAAAGCTTTCTGCTAATATGAAATATATATAAAGCTGTGGCTCTCAGCAATTTCATTCATTTTTAATCAGGACAAGCAAATATGAAACTCAACCACAATCGTGGTCGTGGGTTCGACCCCCACAGACGGCGCCACTGATATAGTAAGAAATAATTAATAAATTAGGATTGTCATTAATTGTCCTTTTATAAGGTAGGAAGGCCTCTTTTTATACCCCCTAGCCCTCATAATCTAACGGTCTATTTCTATCCTTATCCTAGATGATCTAATGGTTACAAATAATCCCTATTTCCTATGTCTAACTAACTATTGGTGAGTTGTCCACGCCTTCAGCTCTTTTCTTTCTCTTCAAGTCGTTAGGCCTTGGGCTTGTGTCTCCTTCCTTAAGCGCTTGGGCCTCCTTTCTTGGGCTCCCCCTGTTGCTGACTTGGGTCTCCCTATCACCAAGTACTCTGATTAGTTAATATTATCTTCTTGGAACGCATGGTATTTAAGGATTGTTAATGTCATAAAAATGTTTGTAAATATGGATGACAAATAGAAATTCTTTTCACATGAATAGCTTATGCATGAAGCATAGAAAGCTAAACTGTTCGTCTCAAATTCTGGGTTTTAATTTTGATATATTGTATAAATAGTTCGGCTGCCGGGGTTTTCAATTCAGCCAACAAATCAATCGTTAATCAGAATTTCTAAATTCTAGTGATCAAGAAGGTTTCTCTAATATCAATTTTCTAACTCTACCACAGGCCCACAGTTCCTATCTGTAGGGTTCGGTCCATGCAGTCGAGGCCCACACTCGCATGAAGTTAAGACAATGATGTAGAACTTCCTTCAGCTTTGGCTCTGTTTCGAACATGCATTAACATGTCTCCCAATCAATCACAAAAGCATGTGGGAAGCTTATACAAGAACATGTTACTTGTCAAGTTGCAAAATTAATGTGCAAAAGATACTTTAATTGCTAGTGCTTCTATGTTTGCATTGCATGGTTGCCAATTAGCCACACCCAAATTCAGATTCTACACTTAACAATAAAGCTCCCGAGATATTCTTAACTATTCTACCCAACGGCAATCGATCTCGACATCTTTTGATCAACTTGGCTACTACCTAGCTAGCTATATCAAACAAGGAAAAACTTATTAAAATTTATTTATCTACTCTCAATTCAAATAAGTGTCATGGAACGGTTTATATATACATTCTCTTATAGTGCTGGCGATAGATATATATGGGAATCAAAGGGAGGAATTAGATGCATGAACATTAGCAGTAATCGGGTCTTTTGTGATTGTAGTAGGAAACTATTTAACCTTTCTAGACTTTTGTAATCCGATGATTTGTCCATCATTTTGTTTTCATGTGCACATCATTAGACAAAAACAGGGAAAAGTGCATTCATGTTTGCCCATGTGGAGGACATGTGGAATCAAATCGGATTGTGTGGAACAGATGCTCTTATTGAATATCAAGATTTTTAAGCCTAATTTATGTCTCTTTAACTGTCTCTTATTATATGTTTTTATTTTTATGCTAATCTCTTATTATATGTTATGATGTGAAAAAGGCCAAACTTTTATCTGGTTTTCTAGTTGCTAGATTGAAACATGCTTAAACATGTCCCTATGTTACATCTTGTTTCTGCGCATATCCCTATGGTCTAACAAAGACTGGTCAAGTTATATACTATCAAGCTGTGGCGAATATCCTCCGATTACTGACTTCACTTGTTAGGATAATTGACGGAAGAATGTTACACTAGGGCCCTAGTTAAATGTGAGCAGACAAGAACACTAACGAATAATATCGATCAATGCATTCTTATCAGAGGCCTAGTATTTATGAGAGTATAGAAAATTGGCTGCACTAGAATCTACCCATGTGGAATACACCTATGAATGAGGATGAACTAGGAATTTGTGAGTTGGCAAGGATATTTTGATACGATATGCCGTTTCTTTATTTTCTTTTTTTCTTAAAAAAATCTTCAAGGAAAACATGCACAGCAACATACTAGCGATTGAAATGCGCCAGAGTTGTTGATATGCAACTTTCTCCTTTATTAGACTCGGATTAGTGAGTTTAGTTAGTCCGATGGGGATTGGGAATTTCTGGTGTTTACTATTTCGTCTATCTTTGATCGGTTTCTCATTCGGGATCAGGAGCTTTGCCGAGACTAATCCGGACCTGGTTATGGTGAGTCTCCCAATAGAGATTTTCTGTATATACGAGGACTTGGATCTGAGACTCCGCTAAAGCGGAACCAACTCGCTTGCTACTTGGACCAACCCGACAGATACTATTTCGTCTTTCTACTTGAACACTCTAATAAAGATCACCGAATATATATGCTGATCAGTTAGTGATACCCAACTAATAACCACTCTAAGCAGTAGAAAATTTAGTGATTTTGGGACATAATAAGATATAGATATCTTAAATATGAGTTTGGTTTGGTGATATTGTGGTTATCTTGAAAAACAAAAAAAAAAGGTTTTTCAATCTTGTGTCCTAGAGGCACATATAAGGCACTAAATAAGGAAATGAATTGCTACAATTAATGAATATCATTCTCCTAATGACTAAAATATGAAAGGTTATTTTAGTCATTAGGAGAATGATATTCATTAATTATAGCAATTCATTTCCTTATTTAGTGCCTTATCATGTGTCCCTACCACACAAGATAAACAAACCAAAAAAAATGGCGGTTATCCAACCCACTTAAAGTTCTTAAGTTCGGTCCCATCTTAAGAGATGCTATTCGACTCAAAATTATAATATAATGATAGTTAATGAGTCGGTTAAAGCCACTGGCCTCGCAATTAATATGGACAACTTGAACCTGACCAATTAATATGCAAAATAACTTTCACATTGTGAAAATCACCACTGAATTACCCACATCACTGCAAAGCTAGACATTTTGATTGACAGGAGGTTACTTGATCATATTAAGGCCGCTTTCTTTCTGTTTGTCGGGTTATATTGACGTCTCAGGATGCTAGTTAACCTTCAACATCAATTAGTAACATTTTTTTTTTGTTTTTTGACCTCAAATTTGAAAACTAATCAATGTATACTCTTATTAAAACCAGTTGTACTAGGCAACAAGAACGAAAAAAACTAATATACTCACAGGAATGTCTACTAGTACTAGTGATATCATTACCAATCAAGGGATTCTCTCTTTTGACAGGATAATAGATTTCTCTATTTTTTTTTTGAACGGTAGATTTCTCTATTTTTCACATGTAAAAATCCTGTTTGGTGATGACATGCATTACTACTAGCTATGGCACTTGGTAAGCGATGCGTAACACAAAATTTGCTAGAACAAGAAGTTGATAAGAGAAATAGTTTGGAATGTGGAAACAGATTAGTGATAATACATATGAAAAGCCCACAAATTAATTTTTTGGGACCGTTACTGCTCGGGGCATCAAGATTTGCTCTGTTCCTATTTCGGCTAATAGTAGCACATGCATTGAACAGCTTTCCTCGCCGTGCACTCAAATAGAAAGGGGAAAAAAAAAAACAAAGGCACAATACCTGGCTTAGAATTAACTCCTTGCATATTCTTCAACAAAAAGAACCGAAGTGATGCATTAATTGTTTCCGACAAGAAAATAAATGGAATGCCCTGTAGAAAATTCTATTCCAATTTCTTCAGGGCAACAATAACATGGTGTAGGGGGACCATCTATCGTTTGTTCACGTAGCAAATCCTGAAAGTAATTGATGCGTTAGTAGCAAAATCACATAACATGCTGGTTACATTGTGGCCCAGGCAACCAGCAACAAGTCCAGGGACGTTATAAAAATACCTCCACTTTGAAACCGATACCTCCTGTCCTGGGTCCGATGAATATATATGTTAATAACCACTACAAGTGGTTTGTACGTTTAATGATCGATACAGGAATTAACATTATCGAAGTTGTTGATCAATTGATGTGAATACTGAAATTGTCTTGACGCATTGTTACTACTTCTGATTCTGTACTATTTCTATGTTACCGGTCCGTTTCTCAGGATGTGTGGAAACGATTTTCATGCCCTTATAGATCAAAGGTAGAGAGGGCCTAGCCCTAGGGGCTAGGGCATAGTACCATACTTAGCCATGATCATTTATTTTTCTCACATCCAAAAAATTGATGAGGCCAAAAGCTGAATTGTGTGTCCTTCATGAATTACGTACCTTCTGGCCCATTTTTACCAAAAGTGATTGATATATACTACTCATCAATGTTCGGGCATAACTACCATGGATGGAATCTTGCTCATGACTGTAAGCCACACGTACTCTTCTAGTACTTGTAAATAACTACCAGGGATCTTGCTCATGACTGTACGCCATACGTACTCTTCTAGTACTTGTAAATAACAGACTTATATATATATTTTTCCCCTCCATAATTTTTAAGACATTTGACACAATCAATCACCATACGAAAATGATACTTCTCATCGCCATTTGTCAAGAATTCCTGCTTCCTACAGTTACTTTGAGCATCACGAATTGTGATGATTCGTTCTTTTTGAAGAGAATGACCAAATCAAAGATTTTTAAAGAGGGAATATAAATTAAGAAATACTACTATAAAATACGGGACTACGTACGTGGATTTGATGAGCATTTTCTTTTCCTCCCGAATACTAGCTAGCTAGCTAGCAAGACACATATCGGGTATATATGTATAGTTAGATTCGCAATTACTTCTTGATGATGTCGTCATTACAACTGTAGCAATCGAAGCTATAAAAGCAGCAAAACCAGATAACTTGGCAACATAAGAGCCACATGTAAGCAATGCAAGTTATCCTCGTATGCAAGATTTTCTGTGTGTTCTTTCTTACAAGCTAGCTAGTACTAATTTTGCATGCTGGATCCAGAGAGTGGACCCTTTTATGTCACAGGAAGAATTTGGTTAGGCCCAACGGTGACTCCAAAAGACAAGCAGGCCATGTGAACGTCACCTTGTGCTGCGTAATTTGTTACTATATATTCATTCTTTGGGTTTCCTCCAAATTAAGTAGTAAAGATTTACCGCTGCAGTTGTTGGAAGCTTTAATTTATGGTAGAGTAGTGGTATATGATATGAAACGGATTTTGCTTTAAGAGGCTAACCAGCTGGAGAAATAATTAGCTAGCTAGGAGGCCGCTTCCTCCAAGTCCAAGTCATTGTCTCCTGATTTATGACATAAGAAGATTTTGGTTCCAGGCCCCAACCTTGGCTCCAAAAGGCAAGCAGGGGCACGTTAACGTCATGTTTTGCTGCTGCCTTATTAATTTTTTGGGTTTTCTCTCCCAAGTTTTACTGCTGCATTGTTGTTTTGGAAGCTTTAGGAATCGCTAGCTTCATGTGTGAACCAGCTGGACAAAAAACTCCAGTACCGTGCTTTGTCTTTGTCTCCTGATTTCTTGGTAGACGCATCAAATTTGGTTTTGACTGAATATATATTAGTTTCCTCTGCATCTAGACATACATGTATCTATTCCAGATAACTATACAGCACTCCAAATTACTAGGAGTACAGGCTAGCTAGCTATAGTCTCTCGATTGTACAGTAGTATACGTACGTAGTTGTGTTCTCTCCTTCGGATTTTGCATGCTTTCAGCGTATTCAACAGTTATTGATGACAGGGAGTGGAAGTTAAAAAAAAAAAAAAAAAAAGGAGTTACGATTCCTGCTGTTTGATGATTATTCCATTGGCACATTCACCTCTCCCTCTAATAAATATATATCATAAGAATATATAGTACCAGCTGGGTTAGATTACAAAAAGAAAAGTGTACGGTAAAATGATAGTCAATGGTGTTTTATAAGAGACAGCATATAAGCCTCTTAACTGTCCTGAGTTAAAGGCAAAATTATCAATCCTTCATATATATATGGTATTTACCGGCCAAAATTAGAACATGTATATTCTCCTCTTTTGAGCATAATGTGGTAATCAGTATGCAATCCTAGAATTTATCCCATCCATAGATAGATTAAGTAGAAAACGTATTAGATGAACCACATTCAATGTTGATATAAAAACAACAATAACATTATCAAAAATGTTTTAGTATCCAAAAACATTATCAAAAATATTGAGTTGTGACCAATTGTAACACAAACTTGGTCCACAACTCATCTACCCTAAGTATGAAAGAGTGTGTACAATAGGATATTCTTTTCTTTAAGGATATTCTTTTCTTTAATAGTTTTCCCTGAGGAAAAATTAAAGAAAATAAAAAAAAACATCATGAGTTCTGAATCAAATCTCAAATAAATAGATTTTAGTTCTCTCAAGCAACACCCAGGAAAATGGGGCTCAAGGAGATGGTTTTATATCATTTTTCCCCCCAGGAATGTAGCCCAAATTAACAAACATTTTCACAAAAGACAAGATATACGCCATTTTTTTAGTAACAAAATAAACAAACAAATATTTCAATTTATGTGTGTCACTCCATAGTCAAAAAAAATGAGACAAAGGAATTAGAAAAATAAATCTTGGGCGACCACAGGCATCTTTTTTCTTTCATGAGAAGGGTTTTATTCAAAAACAGGTTTCTATTTAATTCCATATACTATTACTTGCCTCTCGAGAGTGACGTAAGAAGATTATTACTATTGGCGATAGGTTATGGAGGAGCTCCTTTGCCAACGTCTTTCTTTTTGTTCATAGTGAAGAGTTTCTGTGGACCTCCAATATTTAAGATAATGAAGGGAAAAACTATAGGTGCGCCCGTACATACGTGGCTAACATTCTTCTCCACACGTACATTTTTGCATTTAATATTTTGCATAAGACACAGCTCCCTCCTTCTCGAAGCCACTGATCATGAAGGGTTTGGTATACAGTATTTCCTGAGCCAATTATATATTATGGGGGTTGGATATATGTTTGCCTCCTGAAAGGGAGAGAAATGCTAGCTCATCAGAGAATATATCTTTTTTTATATACTCAATCGGAGAATATATACTTGTATAGTAAAATTAAGTAAGTAGATTTGATTGTTACGCTTCACTGACGATGATGCTATGGCGTAATGCAAGGTAAGCATTCATTTAGGAATCTGTCGCGTTAGAGTTTTGTGATATCATCATCAACAGATTTTACCATTAAATTTACCACAAGGGAATTAATCCACACAAATCTATATATAGCCGTCGTAAATTCAATAGTAGTAGCACATGTATGTATAATAACAATCCAAGTCTTAAAACACGCATACGTACACTATAGCTTGGTAAGCTTTGTGCTAGCGGAAATGCTTGTGGCATAAGTACGTATATCTTAATTTAAGGACATTTTTCAAGCTAATGGGGCAACCGAAAGGCCCTTTCCTTAATTTGTCATTGTCCCTGCGGCTAGTACTAATTAACAACTGGTGATGACATTAGCTCCGTGCTTAATATGGAAACCGGTGTGATATGACAATTTGCTGTGCGTTTGTATATAGCTCGAGAAGGCAGTGGTATTCGGTGCATATTTTCCACCAATTAGTATTAAGAACAAAGAATTTGGCCCCTAAAATATATGCCATGAACAGGATATACTATAGGAGTCCAATATTGTGGGTCTAACATCAATTTTAATGACTTCACTTGACCAATCAGAAGAATTTGTTCGAAGACACTTCAAAATTTTGAACCCACCTCGTACCTACTGTGAGTATTTTTTATTTAATTTAGCATGAAAGGTTTCAAAAAGCTAGATAGTAAATAATTTTTTTTGTTGTTGATATCTTGTTTGGCAATCGATGATTAGAATACGGAGTTATCCACCAACCTGAAGTTAAAAACACCTTATGGAGCCATCAACAGCCACAACAACGATCCATTTTGATTGCTCCTCCAATAAGCATACAACGCATCTCGCAGCAGCCACTATAGGGGATAAAAGGCGACTAAACACTAGCTACTAATACTAGTACCCTTAAAATATTAGAAGCTCATAAACTATAATATCATCTATAACGGTAATTTGGGTTCCACAAAGTTAGTGTAGTGACAGTTTATTTGGTGTTATTTATGGATTACCAGGTTAGTTGGATGAGGGTCACAAACTACTTTAATATTTGACCGACCTAAAGCTACGCACTAATTAGTAGTATTTTGGTGTTGTTTAGCATCGAAAAAAAATTATTTTGGCATTGTTGTGGATGCCCACTAATCAAGAATACACGCGGTTTTAGGGATTAAGGTTTTCTTTTAAAAGCTTCTACTTTTCCTTATCTTAGAACTCTATGGGGGAGGAGAAAAAGTGTATCTATCCATCCAATTGAAGTGGAGGGAGTGAGAGTGGCCACTCCCATCTCCCTATCTCTCTTTCTGCTCATCAAGTTTAAGTACACGTCTCTATCTCCATAATGAACATGGGATGTCCACATGTTCATAAACTAATTGTAATACAAAGAAGTGAGGCATATAATTAAATGAAAAGCGCTGATGTTTGATTAGGAGACAAAGAGTACAGAAGAAAGGGCGAGAGTGTTCTGTGACATATACAGAGGAATTAAGAAAAGTAGTAAAAGGCACAGTATTTTAATTGGTAATTAGCAATCCGCTATTGGCCGTGAATCATTTTAACACTGTACTCCCTTTATAAATTATATTGTTCGTTTTCATAACCCGATCATTCATGACATAATCATTTTTTTTATAAAAAAAAAGCAGCTAACTGAAACTGATTTTGAAGCCATCATTGAGCCTAATTTAGTTAGTTATGTGCTTGTGAACTTTTATAACTTGAAATCCAATTCAATTAACGGTCATATATCATCATAGTTTGTGTTACTAATATGGAATTAAAAAAATTAAAAATGGTGAGAATTGCAGAAAAAACTGTAATTCAGTCATATACATAATAAAAAAAATATGCAGGAGAGAGCCATATATATATATAATTGGATTTGGAGCAGAAGATAAAAGAATCGCAAAAAGATAAACAACAAAGAAGCTGCTTTCCAATGTGGGCATTGCATGGCCAAATATCACTAAAAGAGAGTACTCATATATATATATAATCTAAAACAAATGTACAAGAATACATCATTGAGTTCGTCATGCTCCACAGATTTATGGGGACAGGATTAGAGTACTCTGATCTTTAGCTACCTGCCTCCAATTTCGTGAGCTCCAAGATTTTGGAAGCTATAAACGTGTAAGCTCCAATACTATTAAATCTTGGCATCTCATATTCTTTAACTGGGAAGCGGGGACCTGTCCGCCGCTTTACCCGGGCGACAACATGTCCACACAAAATTTTCTAGCTTACCAACATTCTACACATAAATACATATATATACTACTACTACTACTACTACTACAAGTAGAGGAGTAGTACTATATACTACCAAATAATTTAGTAACAATAATATAATAGGTACAATATTGGTAGGTGCGAAATACCCATCGAAAGAAAAGGAATGAGAGGTTCAAAAACAACATTGGAATTCGACTCTGTCAGGATATGCAAATAACGCCTGGCGACCAATGACGGCCGTTGTCGGTCAATCATCGACCAATAAGTGCTTCAAAGATTTGGTAGGTTTCTGATTCTCTCTGTAAGAATAGCTAGGCCTTGGTGTACTTCCATAAGTTAACACTGCCCAAATGGTATAATATAAATATAATCTTAGCAAATAATTTTAAACTTACAAAATAAATATGGAATGAATTATCTGACTGGAAAAAAGAAGAAGGGGAATGGTATTTCCTCATGTTTTTCCAAAGTCTGATCGCTTCTAAGAAATTTTTCATTCTCCAAGTTGTGTAAAAGTGTGGTTTTTCTTTTGGGTAATGCACAAATCCTACATCATTATTAGTTAATGGAGGTATGTAAAACATGGTTTACTTCTTCTCTCGTATTCTTCGTTTTCTATTTCTTTTAGATTATAGTAGGATCATCACTTTATCCTGTTACTATATGATTGGTTCATAGTTTCTTAAAAGACGTGCTGGTACAGTTTGGATTCTCCAATAATATAGTAAATTTTACTCCCTCTGTAACTCAATATAGGTCGTTTTAGGTTTTGTTTTTTGTTTCACAATATAAGTGGTTTTAAAGTTTGAATGAGCATTAAATTAAATTTTTTTAAATTTATCCTTAACTAAAACAACTTGTACTCCTGTAGTATTTTAATCTTAGTATAGTGTAAAGGATAAGTTAGTAAAATATATAGTAAAAATTAGTGAGATTTAGTCTGCTTTTCTTAATGTGTATACAAATACCTTAAACGACCTATATTGAGGGACAGAGAGAATATAATAAATTTCTTTTGAAATAGCTAGTCCGGGAGTAATAAATAATAATAAATGCCTGGTTATATATTAGTCTGCCCTGGCTGTGCTTGGATTAGCCCCCAGGTGTCGCTTTGACACGCAAAAAAGTGGCCCACGTGTCAAAATGAGATATCCGCGTTAATTCCCATGCTGTCAGGAATCGGCATAAAACGTTTACTTCCTTCTTCATCTCACTTTGGCAGTACAATTGGTTGTAGCAAGTAATATATTTATATATGGGAAATACACATATAGTAATGTATCCATATATAACAAAAAGGAATTAGTTTTTTTGTGAATAGACGGGGCCTAAGCCCATTTATTAAGAAAAACTAACTAGCAACACAAGCCCGGGGCCAAGAAACACTCCGTAAATCAGAAATGTCAATATAAAATGAAGGAATAGAATCAAAGACATGTAACTGCATCTGCAAGGTTGGTTCACTTAAAGACAATTTTTTTTATGATCTGATCCCATCCTGTTGTAGATTAACAGGCCCCGAATAGAATCAAAGACATGTAACTGCATCTGCAAACCAGTGGCTCCATTGGCCAATGTATCAGCCAGACGATTGGTTTCACGGTAGGTATGAATAATGTGAACCTGCCAATCCCACTCCAGGAGGGAGCAAATCTGCTGGAATAAAGGATCAAAATGTCCATGGTGTCGTGTCTGGAGGAGACGAACTAGAGCCTGAGAGTCAAGCTCAAGAACAATACGACGAAAACCAACCGTCCAGGCATGCGTCAATCCGAAATATACTGCCCAAGCCTCGGCCTTGAACGAGGAGCAGATACCCAGAACAACTGAAAAGCCAAAGCACCATCCCCCACTAGAGTCACGACATACACCACCCGCTGAGGCTAGGCCTGGGTTACCCTTACTTGCTCCGTCAGTATTCAGTTTGAACCACCCCACATTTGGAGACACCCACCCACATCTCTCCACTGCCGAATTGGCTTGTTCCTCACTAAGAGCTTGGCATGAAGGGTCAACTGAATTTCGTTGGCTAGCTGAAATATAGCAGGAACAGAATAGAAGCCAACGTTATGTCGTCCAAAAATCCAGCCATTGCGCCAACCCTATAATTGCCAGAGGGTGACACCAAAAATAGTCTGCCAGGAACTAGATGTAGTACTACCATAATCTCCACTAAAATTCCTGCGTAGCCAAATATGCAAAGAACTCGAATTAAAATCAGACTACTTAGCAGGATGAACAAACAAAAAGGAATTAGTTGTAGCAGCTTGGACTATAAAAAAGGACTATTAACAGAAATAAAGCGACAATAATTAATTCATTTTTGGAGCCTATCTCAAAGTACTAAAAGCTTGTTTTGCGGCTGTTTAACCATCGCCTGTGTTTCTGTCTTCGGTATCACGAGATGGAATTGGAAATCAGTTGAAAGGAAAATAAAAAAAAATAAAAAGAAGGAACTGGAAACGCAAATGTTTTATAAAATGTGCAACTACTAAAACTTAGCAGACAAACACAGCTCATTGCTAATTCAACGTTTGACACTCTATCTCTTAGAGTTTGTGCAGAGGCTTCCAGAGAAAAATTTAGTTTAGAACCGCAGTGTCATTCACTGATATAATTAAGATCACCCACCGCACGAACGACAGTGAGGTGGACTCGTAAGTTGGAGCTAGCTAGTAATATCTATGATATCAATTCCTTTGTGAAAAAATGAAATCTTTACCATGTAATGTAACTACTAATTAGCCCACCCATTTCATACAATGGGACAAGAGAATCTCTCTAACCATGAATAATTTTTTGGCGCATATAAGGACTTGCAAGACTGATTATACGCAAAAAAAAAATAAAAAAATCATCATTCACAATTTAGGATTAGGCAAATCAATTGAAGTTATGGCATACTACAATATACAGTTTTGTCTGATGGAAAATGGAATAAACCTTAGTTTCTTGGTCAGCTCATGTTTATTTGGAAATTAGTGGTAGGATATTGGTCTCAAATTAATTTTATGCCACCAGGACCAAACCCCGATGTTCTCCCTTGAGGAAGAATAGAAAACGAATTGGACTGGTCGAACAAAGAGTCATTTATGCTGAATTATTTGGGCGGTGGAGAAGACAAAGTTGTCATCACAAACTTGTGGCCATGAATAGTCATGGCCATCCCCAATTTGAATTCCTCCATGTTAGTAGTTAGTACCAAGCGTGCTATGATCCCTGGTAAAAATTCCAAAACTTTTCTTACTAAAGCCAATAGAAACTAGAAGAGCACCGACCCAAGCAAAGTCTTGGAAAATGAAGTTGCAGGCTTGCAGCAAGCACTAGTCCAAAGTTGTCTAGGATGTGAACTACTAGCAGCCAATTTGGACGAAAATGATGCACCCTTTAACAATCTGTAATCATTAATGTCCTTGGAATTTTATTTTGTTTTTTGTAACAGTAGAATGGCGCTCAATTAATATTAATAGATCGCATTGCCTTCAATCATTTAAAAAATATTTCTACATTAATCATGGGGAAGTATCTAAGTGAACATTGAGAGGGTTGAAATACCACTCATTTTCTCTCATGGATTGCAATGCTTCATGACTAGCCAGCCACGGACCCATTTGAACTTAAAAGAAGCAAAGCTTTCCGCAATCAATATTAAGATGGAGATGTTAGTTCGCTCCAATATTCTTGACAAATTGAAGGAACTGCATGCACGAGGCAGAGGGCACTTTATCTGATTGTATACTATGTTTCCAGTTTTAATAACATGGTCGGTGCTCTTTTATTTTTCATGTTTTAGATGTGGGGATCTGTTAAGTTCTCAGTTGACTCTTCTGATACGTACCATATGAATTAAAATGGAACTGATTTACATATATATCAAGCTTAAAGACACTTTATTGACGATGGATACAACATGTAAGAGTTCATAATTTACCAATATATAAATTGTTTGTGATAGCACTTCCGGGAAGCATATTAGTGGAATAGAAAAAAAATGTTGCAAACTAAGCATAAAATGTAACTTTTTTCCTGACTTTTATAATTTTACTGAAGGTAACAAACATTAGCATGCAGGTGTATTTAATTCACTATATACTATAGTTTTCATCAAAATTGTTTATTGGGTTCGGTTCTAAAACCACTGCTATTCTATAATCAAGGGATATAAACACTTACTATTAACAAGCGCCAAATGCCAAATGAAAAAAGATAAAAGAGTTTTACACCATTTGGGAAAACCAAAAAAAAAAAAAAAGCGAAGAGGTGTATAAAATGAAATTTGACATTCTAGGAAAAGTGTTAGATGACTTGCTAGTTGCAAGCCCATATGCCGATGTCCCTTGTGATCTCTGTGAAAGTGAAGACTAGACTTTTTTGTCAGTTCCAAAGAAAAATAAGACATAGTTTGGACAATCTGCCATAAAGTTAAGTGGGACTTTTTGCACCTCCACTCAGGGACTCTCCCTCTCGGTAGCTACCAATATTACCCACAAACACCTTTCACAAAGTAATGGCCAATATTGCTTCTCCGGCAAAATGTGAATAATTCATTTTTTATCTTCTACATAAATATGTATTATATATCAAGTCAAATGTTTGTCAACTCTGCAGATAACTTTGGCATACATGTTCATTTTGAGAGCTTTCGAATCAAAACATCATGTTTTTTCCTGTCATACATGTGTTCGCTTTGGTAACAAAGTTGTGAAAAGAATTCAACTACAAAATGATTTTGTCTGTAAGAATTTTCAAGGACTAAGATAAAGATGACATAGATGGTAAAACTAATTTTATTTTTATGTTTTCTGAAAGTACTACCCTTAAAAAGTATTTACAAGAAATCTGTATGAATTTCTGAGGTGCGTATAACTTTCTATAATTCAAGTTTAGTTACAAATGAATTAGTGATTAATGACTGGCTGATTGCCCATTAAAACTACTGAAAACAACCACCAGAGGCAAGGAATTATTTACATTGTCCACAGGCAACAAAAAGAATTAAAGATACCTTTTATCTCTTCAGAATGTGTGAGGCTTGAAACATTGATCATGGACATACTTGTGAAACATGTTTTCTATTAGTGTTGAAAGAAATTTATACTAGTGCGTTGAAAAAAAAATTATCCTAGCTAGTGTAATGCTTACTTTAGTACTAATCTGTGTTCCGCATATTGGGTGGGTATCGCATTTAGTTTTAAAAACCAAAAATATTTTTTTTTGAAATAAAATTTTTAAGAACATGGAGTTCAATTGTGTAAATTGTTGCTGTCAGGGTGTTAATCTTCATTTATATATTATCATTTAGATCTCTTTTTATTCTTCGATTATATCTTTTATACAGTAACAGTAGTGTTATTTCCATTACATGATTTTTCAACCATATTATCATTAAGCATATTCCTTTAATAGTCAATGAAAAAGATTATTTTAAAATGATGGATAGAAGATATATATTAGACACGCCACTTATAATAGTAGTTTTGCATATAAGAAATTACCTATCAAAATCACCCAACTCTTGAATTGAGTTATGACTTTATGGCTTTTATGAGATTAATAGACAGATTGTTTCCTTTTGGATGTTGCCTATTTTTCCTTGACAGAAGAAAAGCTCATATAAATAATTCTACTAGGAAAAATTTACACCAAGTTATACATTAAACGTAGCAGCTGAGTATAGTTAGATTAAGTTAGAATTATTTAATTTCGTTAGTGGCCACATCATTTTGTTTTAATCTAAACGACTAACGTTATCAAGTTCACAAATTTGGCATTATTTTAATCGGTGTCGGAGAGGCGGATAGCTTCTTCAAGATGACTGGACAAATTATTAATAAAAAAAAAAGGGATGACTGGACCAAAAGAAATATAGTCTAAGATGACGAAGTTGTTCAACTAAAGCTCCACGAGCGGGAGACACTAGACACGTCACAAAAAGACAGGTCAAACTAGTAGTGACTGACGGTACATCTGTTTTGAGCTTTTACGGTCATAGCCTCGCAAAAAAGGCGTTTGACTGCGTTACACCCTTACACTTGCGTTGGAGTCTTTGTCAACGGAAACAAATGTTGCCATTTATTTTTATTTTGGCCAAAAGCTCATCTAGCGTTGGAGATATTTTAATTTTCCAATACGATAATTTTTTTTAAAAAAAATAGCAGGAAAGTGATTTCTTGAAAATTATGTTCCACATACCTTGGAATGTGTCTTTTATTTTATCACATAATTATCCACTATATCTTTAACATAAAGATATTCATATGTTTATATTTAATCTTGTATTTAGTATATATCCTCATGTTTAACTGATATTGTGTTGCTATGATAAATCAAATTCTACATAATTTTTTCTTTTCTTGGTACATTATACAATCTTTTCTTTGATTCTTCTAGAAAAATTCAAGCGATTTATTCAAATTTCGAGGATGTGACATTGTGTTGGTTCCGTGAAAATCTATCATCGTTACGTATATAGATGTATTTGGATTTCTATTTCTAATGCTTAATCACAAGGTCTTTTGTCACTTTGTAATTTTAATTTTAATTCTATTTCGAATACCGTATTTCGTATTTCTTCTCCAGATTTTATTTTTATCATGTACTTGATATCTACATGTATTTCAATTTAGAATTAAAAACTGATGTGTTCTCTTTATTTTATGACGTGTTATATTGACCTACATTTTCTTCAAGTTGGATTTATCGCAAAATTATTATATTTGGTCTCATATTTATGGACCGATGGCGTTCTAAATTAGAAATATAAACTAAACAATAACGCTAGAGTTATCAAGACTTTTTTTCTACTAAAGTAGTCTTACAACCATATGTGATATTGTTTAATTAGATATTTTATTAACTGTCCACATCATCTTTTCTAAAATTTATTATTTCTAAAATTAGAATTATTACCACCAAAAAAACTCTTTTCCTTTCCCGTCTCCATGATTTGCACGATCTCTCTAAATTAACTTCTACGTGATGGTGTTTAACACAGAATGTTAGTATAGCTTGTATTACATACGTTTACGATGTCTAACGAGATAGGTTCTCTTGTGTAGAGTTAGAGTTATACTTTGTGTCATATTCTTGTTCGTGTAACTTATCTGATGTACGTCTTCCACTATATAATATAATGACTGGCAACACTGTTATGTGTGTTGGAGAAACCCTAAATACAATTCTCTATATGGTAGCGGAGCCACCAAGCTTCACCGCAACAAAATTTTTCTAAAGCCTTCCTTTTCTTTTGCAGCTCCTTCCTTTTCTTTTTGTTTGTCATGGAAAGTAGCGCAACCCCTTCTTCTGGTTCCACAACCGGATCCACTTCCAGCGCCACCCACACGTCTACCATGGTTGGCCACACAACAGCCAACGTTAATCCTGTTGTTGCTGTTCCTCAGATCCAGAGTCTTAGCAACTCTCATCATGCTGTATCCATTCAACTGACACATACGAACTACGTGTTCTGGCGGGCTCAAATGGAGCCGTTTTTGGCAGGACAAGGCGTCTTAGGGTTTGTTACAGGCAGCAACCCTTGTCCTCCTACTACAATCATCACTGTCACTGGTGAGTTGCGCGCTAACCCGGCCTATGCGGCTTGGGTTCAGCAGGATCAAGCAATTCTCAGTTGTATTAATTCTTCGATCTCGGTTGAGGTCTTTCCTAATGTTGTTGGCAAGCATACTTCTAAAGAAGCGTGGGATGCTCTGGAATCCTCTCTTGCGTCTCCTAATCAAGCACGGCGGATGGCTCTTCATTCTGCACTTCAACAGATAACGCAGCATCAAGATGAACCAGTTGTGCAGTTTATGAATCGAGCCAAGAGGCTTTCTGATGAGTTGGCCGCCAGTGGGCAAGCTGTCTCGCCTGTTGATTTCCAAATCTGTGTTATCCGTGGTTTGCAACCTGATTTAAAAACTTTTGCTACCACTGTTTCGGCTAGGCCGGAACCTCTGACTTTTGCCGAGTTGCAGGGTGCCTTGATGAGCTTTGAGTTCATGCACAATGATCCTCTCAAAGCCCTCTCCATTCAGTCTCCGGGCTCTGGTGAAACGCCCAAGGAACCCACACCAACCAGCACCCCTACGGTTAATGTGGCGCAAAAACAACAATTTCCACCCTCCCACCGGGCCGGAGGAGGCAGGGGTCGCCGAGGTCGCGGCCGGGGCAATCATGCTTTCCAGGGACAATATAATCAGCCCCGTCAATTTTTTGACAACAAACCATATCGTGGGCAGGAGTCTAACCGCCCCAGGTGTCAGCTGTGCAACAAAATAGAGCACACTGCGCAGACTTGCTACTCGCGCACCGGTCCTCCTCCGTCAGCACACACGGTCTCCTACCCATATTCGACTCAACAATGGCTGCCTGATACTGGTGCAAGTCACCATGTCACACCTGATCAGTATAGCCTGTCCAATTACTCTGAATATCCTGCTCATGACTCTGTTCAAGTTGGCAATGGTCACGACTTGGTGGTTTCTGGTGTTGGTAATTCAAAGCTTTCCTCTCCTTTTCGTTCCCTGTTTATTAATAATGCTCTGCATGTCCCTTCAATCACAAAATCTTTGCTTTCAGTTCAGCAATTTACTCCAGATAATAATGTTTATTTTGAGTTTTATCCTGACACTTTCTTTGTGAAGGACCGAACCAACAAGAACACTCTTCTTACCGGCCGGAGTAGTGGAGGATTGTATGTCTTTGAGCCAGAAGTTCCTCAAGCAATGACTGTCAGTCGCACTGGGGAGGATCTGTGGCATAGACGTCTTGGTCATCCGCATCCACGCGTTCAACATCAAATTTTACAGAGTCTAGGTGTCTCATTATCTAGTCAGTCTACGTCTAAGTCTTGTCTCTCTTGTCCTCTCGGCAAATCAAGTCGAATGCATTTGAATTCTTCTTTTCATCGTTCTAATAACCCGCTGGATCTCATATTTAGTGATGTCTGGGGTCCTACACCCTACTCTAGCATAGACGGTTGTCGTTATTATGTTGCCTTCTTGGATGATTTCAGTAAACACTTGTGGTTTTATTCCATTAAGCCCAAGTCAGATGTTTATCATGTGTTTTCCATTTTTCAGGCTGAGGTTGAGAGACAATTTAACACCAAAATAAAATCCATACAAACTGATTGGGGTGGTGAGTATAGGAAATTACATAATTATTTTGTTTCCACTGGCATCAAGCATCGATTACAATGCCCACATACACATGAGCAAAATGGCTCCATTGAGAGGCGACATAGACATATCGTTGAAACCGGTCTTACACTCATGGCCACTGCCAAGCTTCCTCATCAGTATTGGCACTTTGCATTTGAAACTGCTGTCTTTCTTATAAATCGCATGCCCACCAGGGTTCTCAACAACAAAAGCCCATATGAAATCATTCACTCTCATGCACCAGACTACACTTTTCTTAGAGTTTTTGGCACACTTTGTTATCCATATCTCAGACCTTATAATCGTCATAAGGTAGACTATAGGTCAACACCCTGCACGTTTCTTGGCTATAGTCCCTCTCATCATGGGTATCGTTGTCTAGACATGAAAACAAAACGCCTGTATGTTGCTCGCCATGTCCAATTTTTTGAGGACGTTTTTCCGTTTCAGTCCCTCCCGGTGCAAAAACCTGTTTCGAGATCATCATCACCACCTGATAGGTGGGTTCCCGTGCCACTGACAGTCTTCTTTCCTGCTTCTGGCTCTGTCACGCAATCTCTTGCTGCTTTGCCACCCATATCTTCGTCTATCCGGTCAGAGCCATTCCTCTACGGCTGTAAGTCAACCCTCTCCTTCTTCAACTCCACTTTCCCTACCTTCATCCAGCTCTATGTTATCTTCCTCTGCTTCCCCTCAATCTCCAACAACCACACTATCCACACCTACACAAAACTCTCGACTTCTTTCTCGTCGCATAGTCAGTCCCTCTTCCGGACTTCAACTTGATGTCTCCTCCTCTGGTATGGAGTCCCCCTCTCCTTTGCCCTCCCCTGCACATTCTCCTCCACGTAGAATGACACTCAGGTCCAACCCTAAACCTCCTGACCGATATTCACCATCCAATTTTATCACTCAACAGAATCCAACAACAGAACCACAGTCTTTCTCAGAAGCTAATAAGAACAGGGTCTGGCGAGATGCCATGCAGGAGGAATTTAATGCTTTGCTTGCAAACCATACATGGACACTTGTTCCCTATCATAATGCCATGAATATTGTGGGAAATAAATGGGTGTATCGCATTAAGAGGAAGGCTAATGGAGATGTAGAGCGCTACAAAGCTCGCCTTGTGGCAAAAGGCTTTCATCAAAGAGAAGGAGTCGACTACTCTGAAATATTCAGTCCCGTGGTCAAACCCATCACCATCCGGATTGTGTTGAGTCATGCTATTTCCAACAACTGGGCTGTCCAGCAACTTGATGTCAGGAATGCTTTCCTGAATGGTTTTCTTGATGAAGAGGTATTCATGGCTCAACCACAGGGGTTTCTTTCTCCAGACAAACCACACCATGTTTGTCGGCTTCACAAATCTCTTTATGGGCTTAAACAAGCGCCTCGGGCGTGGTACAAGCGCCTTAGTGATTATCTCGTTCGCTGTGGATTTACTGTATCTAAATCTGACACCTCCTTACTGGTCTATCGTCATGCAGGTGTGACAGTCTTTATTTTGGTTTATGTGGATGACATTCTTGTCACAGACAACAACCCACAATTTATTCAGCAGCTTATTCAACGGTTGGGTGCAGAATTTGCTTTGAGGCATCTGGGCCGAATGCAATTTTTCCTTGGCTTGGAGGTGACTTATGTCCGTGATGGTATAATATTGACACAACAACGCTATATTCGGGATTTGTTAAGACGAGTAGGCATGTTGGAGTGCAAATCAGTGCAAACTCCTGCTTCTACCTCGAAGAAACTTCAAGGCACCGATGACGATGATTATTCTGACCCAACCTTCTATCGCCAAATTGTTGGCTCACTCCAATATCTCGGTCTCACACGACCTGATATTGTTTATGCTGTCGGGCGAGTAAGTCAGTTCATGCATCAGCCTCAACAGGAACATTTTGTGGCAGTCAAGCGGATTTTGCGATACCTGCATCACACTCAAACCATGGGTCTTCACATTCGACGTCACTCCTTCCCAACTCTTGAAGTTTATACCGATGCCGACTGGGGTGGCAACCCTGATGATCGCCGGTCTACTGGTGGCTATCTTGTGTATCTGGGTACTAATTTGGTGTCTTGATCATCACGGAAGCAACGCACAGTTGCACGATCATCTACAGAGGCGGAATATAAGGCACTTGCCGATGGCAGTGCTGAGCTCTTATGGGTCAAGTCCTTGCTTGCAGAATTAGGGATTTCTCACTCGACTCCTATTCTTTGGTGTGATAACATCGGTGCTACCTATCTCAGTCACAATCCCGTTCAGCACATGCGAACAAAGCATGTTGAGCTAGATTTTCATTTTGTCCGAGAACAGGTTGCCAGAAAAGCTCTACACATACGGTTTGTTCACAGTGAACGACAACTTGCTGATGCTCTCACCAAAGCTTTGCCATTAACCAGGTTTCAGCAGCTGCGCGACAAACTAAACCTGAGCCAGCTCCCGGTTTAGTTTGCGGGGGCGTGTTAGTATAGCTTGTATTACATACGTTTACGATGTCTAACGAGATAGGTTCTCTTGTGTGGAGTTAGAGTTATACTTTGTGTCATATTCTTGTTCGTGTAACTTATCTGATGTACGTCTTCCACTATATAATATAATGACTGGCAACACTGTTATGTGTGTTGGAGAAACCCTAAATACAATTCTCTATACAGAAATATACATTAAATTCTCTTCATACTTCACGTATAACGGATTTCTATTTTGAACTCCTCTCCTTATGTTGTTTTAGGCACCAACATAATATACTTGGCTTCATCATATCATATATGAGTAAGGGTGGATTTTTTTGGAATTGGAGCATCCTTGATTAACATAGATTGATTTGAGAATAAATAGTTAAAAATCTAATCGAACAAAAGCATAAACTATTACGTAGAATTACTCAAGATGATTGATATCTTTTAAAAGATGATTTATAAAAGTACACAATTCCGACAACAAACGTCTTTACGAGCATTTTTACAGATATGATTCGTGCCAAGCCAACAAATAAAGGTGACGTATATCTATGTGGGAAACATCTCGATATTTATAAGTTTCTTCAGCAAATAAAGAATAACTCTTCAAGTCAAATCTTCCTCCGTGAATTTTGATTCCTATAATCTTATTTTCAGAAGACATTAATCACCCAAAAAAAATGTGAAAAGGGTACTAAGCCCACAAAAAGGATACTAAACCAAAAAAAGTGAGACTAATACTAAAACTGAAAAGAAAAAATTAAATGAAATGAAGTTTAGTAAGGGCTTACCTCTGGAAAGAAAGTCCTCGACAACAACAATATATTTATAGTTATATGATTTTCTGTAAAGAAAGAAATGGAGGAGAAAACCTTACATGATAAATGAATAATGGTGTTTAAACTAGAAATAAAATTTGAATTCTCTTTATACTTCATATGTAACGAATTTCCCTAATTTGTACTCCATTAATTACATTTGGATTTATCACCAAAATAAAATAGGATACTTGGTATATATATTTATATTAGTAATGGCGTTTGAGATAGAAATATGAAGCACATTCTCCTTATAGTTCATGTAACCGATTTGTACGCCCTCCGATTTATTATCAAAATACTATACTTTTTTTTTTACTTCGTCCAATGTGAGTGTTTTTTTTTTATTCCCCAACCGGTATCCGGAGCTTTGCCCCGATTAATCCGGATTCGACCCGCGTCGCGCACCTGGGTATGGTGGGTGAGTCTCCCAATGGGAATTTTCTGCATACACGAGGACTCGAACCCGAGACCTCGCTTAAGCGGAACCAAGTCGCTTACCACTTGGACCAACCCCACATTGGTGTCCAATGTGAGTGTATTTAAACCAGAGTAATGCTACCCGGAGAAATTTTATGAAACGCCCCGAACCGTATTTATCGTTATACACAGTAAACACATGAGACCTATTATTTATTACAGAAACCACAGTGGTAAATATCACAAGCCAATAGTAATAATACAACATCAATACTCGTCCCGACGCGAAGACATTATTACAACAAGCATCAGAAACTGAGTAATTAAATGCAAGCAGCGGAAGTCTTGATACAATACAACAATCGCAACAATATGAAAATGATGCAACGCAGGATGGATCCGGGCCTAGCAGAGGGTGCGCCACAGCTTGCCTCGAACGTACCTGAGCTACGCACAATCAAACTACGTGACCAGGTCACGCAGGCGAGGGGTGAGTCCGAAGTGCTCACCGGGTAAAATCCATAAGCAAATATACATATACAAGCAACCGTTAATTTCCAAGTCACATCATCAACAATCAACTAAGGTCCTCACGAACCTTACATAACACACTTGGGATTCTAGACATTCTATTCCAATTTTATTATTAGGGCCCCTATCACTAGTTAAATGGTGGCCATCGCCTGGTAGTCAAGCTAGCTAGCCCGTGGACCCCGCCCTGGTACCTCCACGTAATAACTGGCACAGACAGGGAGCAGAGCCCAAGCACACTCTTCCCCAGTGCCTAAAATAATAATTGGTACAGACAGGGAGCAAAACCCAAACACACTCTCCCCCAGCACCATAAAATAAAAGACTACCATCTGGCTGTTCCAACATTTAACTGTGACTTACTAGATGTCTAAATATTTCCATTTTATTATTTCCTTACCCTCATCTAGTTACTATACATCTATTACCCTACCATTATCTCATTATCCCGAGCAGGCTCATAGCCTCTCCGCTCGTATAGATAATACAAGCTTATTCCAAACCGTTTTCCCATACTAGTACCCCCGGTACTCAACTCGCACAATTCTCACAGTCAACAACCACAGTAATAGACTTACTTATACCAACATTTCTAACATCATCAATAACATCAACAGTAGCAACAATTCAACAACATCAACGGCAACAAATATCAACTAAATTCATCTCGCAACAACCATTCACAGTCACAAAGTATCATATCAGCAAATATCACACATAGCAAACAAACAGCAACTTGATATCACGGGCAGTATATAAATATTTACTTATCCTCACCTTAGCCGATTTCCTATTCCTGAAAGTCCTCAAAATGTCCCGGCTCTGGCTCCTCGGGATACTGCTCGTTATCAACTCCTAAATCAAACAATAATATATGCACACATAAGATGATATGCAAATGCCAGACTAATATTGTAAGCCGTAAAATAAATACTGACTCGTCTCGGTACTGCCTCGGGTTATTTCTCCATTATCATCATAATTCACCATTTATTTTCAAGTGTCAAAAATACCATACTGATACCCGGTTATTATTCCGGTACGTATTTACTTTGACAATACCCTTTCTATTTTTATTTTCCTCAAAATAATTATATACCATATATATATATTTTTCCCAAAGTATTATTTCCATAAATATAATCCTTATTATCATTATTATTATTTTTTCTCCTTTAATTCCAGAATATTATTTCCCGAAAATATAAGCCTTAATATACATTATTTTTATTTTTATTTTTATTATTTTTTATATTTCCCAGAATTATATTTATTTCCAGAATATCTTTTCTTTCTTTTTTTTTTATTAATTCCGGACTGGGCCAAATAGTACTAGCTCAGACCCTTGCACAGGCCAAGCCCAAGCCCCATCAGGAACCCAGGAGCAGGCCTACACAATAGGCCCAGCTAGTCAGCCCATCGGCTCCAAACCAGCCCACCATAACAACCCACATACACAACCCGCGACCCGGTTGAGGAAACGGGTCAACCCGACCCAGTGACCCACATCCGGGTCGTCTTCAACCCAAGGCTCACCTTGAGCTTGACGGCGACGCGGCACGGGACGGCGAGCAAGGCGGCAACACGGGCGGAAAGGAGGCGACGCAAGCAGAGGCGAAGGAAGGCAGCGACGAGGCGGCAGAGGGAGCGGGGGCTCTCGGCCGGTGGCGATCTGCAGTAGAGGGGCGGCGCGACGGCGAGGCAGGAAGAAGAGAGGAAAAGGGAGGACGGTGGCGGCGTCGCGGTAGGGAGAAGAAGGGAAAGAGGAGATGGTGGCGTGTTCGTGGTGGTCTCAGGTGGTGGCGGTTCGGGTGGCGGCGCGTGCGTGGAGAGGAAGTGAAGATAGGAGGAAGAAGATGGGGTGGTGGCGTGGGGTTGTTTGTTTTATCTTTTTCTTTTTTTTTGTATTATTTTTCTTTTCTTCTAGTTGGTTTGCAGAGAGTAGAGAAGAGGCTGGTCAAGGGATGTTTTGCAGAGAGGAAGAGATGATACTGGGTAGGCAGGTGTCACAGGCTAAAAAAAAAAACATGCACGGACACTGGCTTTCCACGGGTATCACAGGAAAGTGGCGGCTCACAGGCTGCATAATTGAGCTGCCTCAATTATGCAGTACTGTGCTGCATGTGAGGCGTGTCCCGTCCGGACGAGAAAATAACCAATATACCCCCTTATCTTTATTCTTGGTCAGTTAACTCGAGGATAAACCTGTCTTTTTTGAAGATTCCTGGACCCGAAAAATTCCAACTTTGGTCCGTAAAATTCGCAGAAATATCCCGAACGTGGAACAGGGCTCGGTTTTAGAATCCGATGCACAATTTACCCTGAAATAATTACCCAAGATTAATTTTATAAGGTAAATTTCTATACAAAGCATTTTACAGTCCTGGTAAAAATATAAATTTTTACTCGGGCTGTTACATTTTATGGTGGGGACTCCCCAAGTTTTATTAGTTGTAGACCTGATCTTTAATTCGATTGTATAAGGAATAGTTAAGCCATTTAAGTATATATATTGAATATGCAGATTTATTTCCTAATTAATACACGATATATTAGGAAACAAAAAAAATCTTAGAAGATGAATGAGGAACCTTTAAGGTAAATTGGAGAAATAAATAAATACTAAAATGGTAAGAGTGAACAATCAAAGATAATTTGTTAACATAAATAGCGGTCTATAACTAATAAAACTTGGGGAGTCCCCACCATACACGTATAAGGATTTTCATAATTTTCACTCACTTCCTTATATTTAGATTTATCACCAAAATAATATATGCTTATTCTCATATTTATATCGGTGACAGTGTTTAAAATAGAAATAAAAACTAAATTCTCTTAATACGGATTTACCAAGTTTGGACTAATTTTTTAATCACCCTGTTGGTATCAAAATTGTAATGAATTTAATTCAATTTATTATTGATTTATGATTTGAATTTATTATGAAATCAATTCATGTGTTTGGGATGGTTTTGAAAAAAGAGGAAATGAATTCAATTACAGTCTTTGATATAAATTTGAATTGAATTATTAAAATTGAACAACTTACCCTTCTTTTCATAAGCTATATATTCATAAAAATCTTAATCTATTGTAATTATATGATATTGATGAAGATGTTAAATTTATTTTCAATTTTGGCACTTATTTACTAAATTGAATTCCAGATTGCATCTATTTAATTCTAATTTGAAATATTAGCTAAATATTACATTTTAAATTAAAAAAATCAATTCATAACTTAAACTCAAATCAATGTACCAAACAATTGAATTGAGTTCAACTTTAGTTCATAACAAACCGGATACCTATCTCATATTTTATATTAATGAAGACTTTTAAAGTACAAATAGAAACTAAATTATCTTTATATTACTTGGTCTCGACATAAAATAATAATGTTTATAAGAGTAAAGTAAAATAGAAATGTAAAACCAATTTTGCTAATTTGAGTTCTTTCCAATTAGCTTTTTGTTTTTCTATTTTTAATTTTATTAGTTTAGTCTCACTTTTTGTGGATTTTTTTCTTCTTTAGGAATTCTTTTCACCTTTTTTGAATGAGTTGTTTCCTCCTTTAGGAGTTCTATTCTCGAAATCTACCAACAAAGAGATATTTCCCTTCACAGATATACCTCACCTTCACCTATTGGCTTGGTGGTTGCAGCACGGATCATACAGGATATGATGCCCGCGAGAGCAGTGTGTCTCTGTAAATCCTCTTTTGAAGGATATAAATCTCGTATATTTCTATGTGGTAGGTTGATAATAATTCTTAAGTTAAATTTTTCTTATACTTTGGATTAGATCTTCACCTATGTGTTCTCAGATCTCTTGATCTACTTATATGAATGAAGAATACTTCTTTTCTCAATAATATATTATACTTCCTCTCATATTTATGATTTTGCTTATCCACTTCCTTATATTCATGTTAAATTTATTACCACAATGCTATACTTACAATAGACTACTTTGGTTCTCCCTTCCCATTCTAAGATTTATCTATTTTCCTAATTTCACGCGTATCATTTAGGAAGGAAATAAAAACACCCATTCAACAATTAGTCCTAATATAACTAAATTTAAGATACGGTTCACAATTAGTAATATTTGGGAAATTCCCATGATAAAATTCTTCCATATATCCATGTAAGAGAATGTGTATATTAGGAAATGTATAGTAATGTTTCTTTGTATTTTATCCAGGGCTAATTGGTTTTTAACCACCTCAACTTTTGGTCTAACGGATTTAACTACCTGAAATAAAAAAATAGAGAAAAAGGTACCCTAAATTTTGTTTTTGTAAGATTTAACCACCTGAACTAAAGATTTAACCACCTAAACTAAAAAATATGGATATAGGCAGTGGCGGAGCTAGATATAATTCTTGGAGGGGGCCAATATAACATTTTATGTGTAATAATAAGGATTTATGTGAGAAAATAAAATTTAAGAGGGGCCAAATATATGCTACGATAGGACTTATATGAAAAAATTAAAAGCTTAAGGACCATACGGGAATAATATAATAAGACTTATATGGGAAGTTTAAAAATTCAGGGGGAGCCATGGCTCCCCTCAGCCCTCCTAGGCCACCGCCACTGGATATAGGTACGTCAAACTTTGTTTTAGTAAGATTAAACCCTCTCCACCCACAAATTCACAAATTTTTAATATTATTCATTTTTTCTTCTTCTATTTTCTTTTTGATCCGATTTAAAAATCCAAGAAAAATAAAATACTTATTTGAAAAAAAAACTAAATTGTTTTTAATCATTTTTTCTTTTCTCAACTAAATATTGTTATTATTTTTTTTAAATGAGTGTAATAAAAAGAAACCAAGTCATTTTAACTTTTAAAAACTCCCTTAACACTCCAAAAACAAACATTAATATTCTTTAAAATTCTTGAAATATTGTTATTAAAAAAATATGAAATCTAACAAACTAATTTTAAGATCTCACATATTTTTTTTTCATTTTAGAAGATTTTTTTATTTGTTGAGATAAATAAGTTAACTGATATAATAATTATTTGATTTATTCTCCACAAAATGAATTTTTTTTTTAGGGTTTATCTTTTAAAGTAATGGTATTTTTTTTTTTGAAGTGATGCATTTTAAATTGGATAAAAATGTAACAACCCGGGTAATTTTTATATTTTTACCGTCATCGTAAAATTTATTTTACAGTTATTTACCATAAAAGTTAATCTTGTGTAATTAATTTATGGTAATTCGAGCTTTGGATTCCGAAATCGATCCATGTCCCACGTTCGGGAATTTTTTGCGGATTTTTCGGACCAAGTTGAAATTTTTCGGGTCCAGGAATCTTCAGAAAAGTCGGGTTTAACCCCGAGTTATCAGACCAGAAATAAAGTCAAGGGGGTATTATAGTTATTTTCTGGTCCGGACAGAACCCGCCTCACATGCTGCACAATGTTGAGTCTGCAGCCGCCATTCACTGTGAGGCATGTGGACTTCCAGTACCCTGCCCGTGCTATACCAGTGTTCTGCATGTTTTCTTTTTGCCGTGTTTACTATTTTTTCCCAGTGCATCTTCACCACCATTTTCTTCCTGCTCAGTATCACCTTCATCATCTTCTGCAACAAAAACTTCACCTGCAAAAAAAACCATTTCTTACAACTCACCTTAGAAACCTGCAAAAGAAAAGAAGAAAAAAAAAAACAAGCAAGACAACACACCCACACCAGCAATGTTGCCGTTTTGGGCAACCACCACACACCAACCTCTTCCTCCTCTCACATCGCCACTGCCGAGAACCACCAGCCGCCACCCAACCCCTTCCCTTCCTCGCTCGCCCCGCCGCGCAGTAGGGACGAGAACGAAGCACGCCGCCCGAGCCCGCCACCATTCTCTTTTCCTTCTCCGGTCTTCCTCACCGCAGACCCGACGAGCAACCATCGGACCCGCCTCCCTCCTTTTGCTCGTCGACACCGAAGCTGCACCGCGACCGCCACCTGTACACGCCATCGGGCCTCTTCTTCCTCGCGCCGCATCTCGTCGTGCCCCGATCTGCTCGTGACGCCTCCTGCATCGCCGTCCCGTGTCCTGCCTCCTGCATCGCCGTCCCGTGTCCTGCCTCGTTGCGCCGCCGCCGTCTGCAAGCCGAGTTGAGCAGACCCGTGTGAGGAGGATCCGACCCGGGTAGCGTGGATGTGGGTTGACCCGCGCCTGGGTTATGGGTCTGGGCTATTGTGTCGTGGGCCGGCTGCACGGGCCAAGGCCTAGGCACCTATTAGGGCCTGGGTTTGGTGCTCTGCTAATCCTGGGCTGACATTATTTGGCCCAGCCCAGATTAAAATAAAAAAGAAGAAAAAGAGAAAGAAAATATAATCTGAAAAATATATAATTATGGAAGGAAAATAATTCAGGGAAGGAAAATAATTTTGGGAAATAAGTATAACACTGGAATAACTTGGAAAATAAAAATAATTGGTAGAAAATAATATTTTTGGGGAAAATATACTATATATGGGATGATAATTATTTTGAAGAATAATTTTAGAAAGGGTATTATCAAGGTAATAAAATACCGGAATAATATCAGGGTATAGGTATAAGTATAGTATTATTTTTAGACACTAGGAATAAATGGTGAATTATGATGACAATGGAAAATTAACCCGGGGAAGTAACCGAGACGAGTTAGGATTTATTTTTCGGTATATGGTACTAGCATGACATTTGCATATCACTTATGTGTGCATATTATTTGTTTGATATAGGAGTTGATAACGAGCAGATACCTGAGGAACCGGACTTGGAGTCTGTTGGACATTTCCAAAACTGATAATCGGCTAAGGTGAGGATGGATAACCTTGGATATGTGCCCGTAATACTGTGTGTGTTTTTGTTGTTTGATTGAACTGCTGAAATGATTATTGACTGTTATTTGAGTGCTATGGAAATTGTTGATGCTGTAGTTGGATTGTGTTTCGACCTGGCATCCGGAATTAGTTAATAACCATGTACGACCCTAGCTTGTCCAGTGACGGGGCCCGGAAGATAATAATAAACATTCTTTTGGTCTTAGCTTAGTTATATTTTAGTAGGATTCTTCTGTTGTCTTGTTTGTGTTTACTTCGAAAGTATTATGGTTGATTACATGTCTCTGTTTATCCTTCATCGGTGAGCACTTCGGACTCACCCCTCGCCTGCGGGGTTTCATCCCGTAGGTTTAGTTGCTTCGTAGTTCAGGTACGACGTTCGATGGCTGCTGCTTTCTTCTCCACCTGACTCCGGATCCATGCCTCCGCTGCATGTGCATTTAAGTCTTCCGCTGTTGTGCTATATATGTTGCTGTGTTGTTGCATTCTATATTGCTTATGATGATGTTTATTCTGGATTATGCTGCTGCCGTTGTATAAAGTGTGTAGATTGAATAATGGTCCCCGGGTATGGGTGACAGTTGTAGTATGCTGTGTGCTGTTGCATTTGAACTTACTGTGTAATATTTTACTGCGATGTACTGCCTGAATTGTTAGAAAGAATAGTTTCGGCACGTTTTTACTGTAACCGGTAAATACGGGTCGGGGCGCTTCATTTTGGTAGCGGAGCAGGCAGTAGGTCATTAGGGACATAACTATGGTTGCATGATTGTTTGTTTGTGCATAAGATCTGTCACGACATGATATGACATGCAAACATACATTCTCATATAGGTACGAATGGATCTGGTTGGAGGGAATCAACATGCTGGAGGTCACCTAGATGACAATCAGGTATCAGTGGATCAACCGCAGCAAGTTGCGGGAGGTCCGGAACATCCTCCGATTGTTCCTTTGGGAGACCCTATGCAGATGTTAAACGTGGTATCTCAGATTTTGCGAAGGCAAGAAGCTAGGGATGCACGTATCGATGCTATGGAAGCTCGAGAACAGGAAAACCAGGGACCAGTCGAGGATCCAGTGTATATGAAACTGGAAAATCTTGGGGCAGAGATTTTTACCGGTGTCACTACACCACAGGATGCTGATCAGTGGCTCAGACAGATGAACAGGGTTATGCTAAAGCTGACGTGCAGGAATGACAGTGGGCCAGATATGTCGCTGCCATGTTCCGAGGAGATGCCGTTGATTGGTGGGAGTCTACCACAAGGGACCTGCCGACACCTATCACTATGCCATGGAACCAGTTCACGGAGATGTTCCGAAGGAAGTTTATTTCTGAGGCATACCAGGACCAGCTGAGACGAGAGTTTCTGGGGCTACAACAGAGACCAGAACAGACGGTCAATGATTATGAGATCAAGTTCAACCGCCTTTCCATCTGTGCCAGTGAGTTTGTGGCTACTCCGGAGGCCAGATGTGAACGGTTCTGGGATGGTCTTCGATCTGGCATCCAGATAGCCGTGGGGTGCAAAGTCTGTGAGACTTACCAGGACATGCTGACAGATGCCCTGAGAGTCGAGATTATCTGGCTGGGTAATAAGAGAGAGCAACAGGAGATCCGTAAGAGGCAAGCTGCATAGAGTTCTGGGGGACAGAACAAGAGGCTCCAGATACCAGCGAACCTGTCTGGATATGGACAGAGCCGGTTCATGCCAGCGAGTCAGGGACGTGGATGGAACCACAACAACAACTACAACAACCGAAGCAGTTCTTGGACTTAGTCTGGAGGGACTTCATCTTGGAATGCTCGCCCGAGACCTCCTCTATCTCAGGTGAGGTGTTATAAGTGTAACAAAGTCAGGCACTACCGATATACTTGTCCTAAGTTGGGAAGATCTGGAGGTACGGCACCTGTTCAAACAGTGCAAGCCTCAGTTGCCAGTGTTCCTAGTGGTTCTGGAGTTGGCCGAGGCCGAGGACGTGGAGCTATTCCTACTAGGACCCAGTCAGCCATGAATTAGAGTGTAGCAGTTCTGAGAGCATTTGTGATCACCGCTGATGAGGAACCAGAGAATGCCGATGTCATAGCAGGTACTTTTATAGTCTTTGGTAGTACTGCTTATACTTTGATTGATCATGGTGCTACGCATTCATGTGTTGCGCAAAGCTTTGCAATACTACATAACTGTACGGGAGAGAGTTTAACTTGTCCGATGAGGGTTAGGTTACATGCGGGTATAGTGGTCAGATTAACCCATGTGTGCAGAGACGTTTCGCTTTCGTACGATAGCGAAATTTTTCTTGCACGGTTGGTTGTGATGAACATGGGAGGTTTTGATATCATCTTGGGGATGGATTAGTAGTCCAAGTACAGTGCTATGGTGAACTATCGAACCAAGGAAGTGTTGTTGACGTCCGATGGTGGGCGAAAGGTTTTGTTGACAGGTATTGGGAGAGCTGCTACTACATGTAGTATCTCTGCTAATCAGGATATTGGGATGAAGCCGTTGGGTCTAGATGCTTTGTTGACCCATGTCAAGGGTGAAGAAGTTCAGACTCTGGTTTTGGGGGACATCATAGTTGTGACGGAGTTTCCAAATGTGTTTCAAGAGGATCTGCCAGGATTTCCACCTGACAGGAAAGTCGAGTACACCATCGATTTGATGTCGGGAGTGACACCTATCTCGATGGCACTATATCGGATGGCACCGACAGAACTCCAAGAGCTGAAGAAACAGCTAGATGAGCTGCTTGAGAAGGGATTCATCCGACCTAGTACATCACCCTAGGGATCACCAGTCCTTTTCGTGAAGAAGAAAGATGGCAGTTTGCGAATGTGTGTGGACTACCAACAGCTGAACAAAGTGACAGTGAAGAATTAGTACCCGCTTTCCAGGATTGATGAGCTTTTTGATCAATTGCAGGGAGCTACTGTAGTTTCCAAGATTGATCTTCGATCTGGCTACCATCAGGTCAAGATTGCAGAGAAGGACATACCGAAGATGGCCTTTCGTACTCGGTATGGACATTTCGAGTTCACAGTGGTTCCTTTCGGTTTGACCAATGCACCTGCAGTTTTTATGTGCTTGATGCACTTGGTCCTGAATGAGTTCTTAGACAAGTTTATGGTAGTCTTCATCGACGACATTCTGATATACTCCAAGAGTAGGGAAGAACATGAGGAGCACATGAGGGTAGTACTACAGAGGCCGCGAGAGAAAGAGTTGTATGCCAAGCTCAGCAAGTGCGAATTCTGGCTTCAGAAAGTTGCATTCCTTCGACAAGTTGTATCTGGGGATGGGATTAAGGTTGACCCTGCTAAAGTGAAAGCTGTTTTAGAGTAGGAACCGCCCAAGACGGTACCCGAAGTCAGAATTTTTCTTGGCCTTGCAGGATATTACAGAAGATTCATCGAGGGTTTTTCCTTAATAGCCAGTCCCATGACCAAGCTATTGAGGAAAGATCAAGCCTTTGTATGGAGTGATGCCTGCTAGAAGAGTTTTGATGAACTGAAGAAGAAGTTGACATCAGCACCAGTCTTGACAGTACCTAAGCCAGGAGTGGAGTTTATGCTGTTTTGTGATGCTTCAGGTCTTGGTTTGGGAGCAGTTCTGATGCAAGAGGGCCGAGTGATTGCTTATGCTTCGAGACAACTGAGGCAACATGAGAAGAACTACCCGACACATGATCTAGAGATGGCTACAGTGATCCTTGCTTTGAAGATTTGGCGACATTATCTGTTTGGTGAGAGATGCCGGATCTTCACAGATCACAAAAGTCTCAAGTACTTCATGACTCAGAAGGAACTTAACCTGCGACAAAGACGTTGGGTTGAGTTGCTGAATGATTATGATTGTACTATTGAGTATCACTCTGGAAAAGCTAATGTTGTAGCTGATGCTTTGAGCCGGAGACAACCAGAAGATGCTTCCACAACCTACTCGATGTCCTCACTTATCGAGTAAGGAAGATGGGGGTTGAATTGTCAGTGGACGAGACAGGAGCCTTGTTGACCCCATATTGAAGTCAAGTCTAACCAGAGAGGCAGGATTGTGGAATTACAAGATGGAGATCCCGACTTGATCAAGCTGAAGGAAGCAGTCCGTAATGGGAGAGAAGGCAAGTTTCGTATAGTTGATGATGGTGCATTGATGCTGGGGAAATGTCTATGTGTACCTAGTGTTGGTGACCTACGCAGTCAGATTCTGGAAGAAGCACATATGACGCCGTATGCTATGCACCCTGGAAGCACTAAGAAGTACCAGAATTTGAGGAGTCATTTTTTGTGGCCGCGTATAAAGAAAGAAGTAGCCGAGTATGTGGCTAAGTGTATCACTTGTCAGCAAGTGAAAGCCGAGCATCAGGCTCCAGCAGAAAAGATGAGGTTGTTGACAGTGCCAGAGTGGAAGTGGGAGATGGTCACTATGGATTTTATGGTTGGACTACCGTTGACCCGGAGACAGCATGATGCCATCTAGGTTACCGTTGATCGACTTACAAAATCAGCTCATTTCCTCCCCATCCGACAGACAGAAACTCTGGATAAGTTGGCGAAACAATATGTTGCAGAGATTGTGAGACTACATGGGATTCCTAAGTCCATAGTCTCATACAGAGATCCGAGTTTCACATCACGGTTCTGGAAGAGTCTGCAAACAGCTTTAGGAACGAAGCTGAGTTTCAGTACTGCATTTTATCCTTAGACTGACGGACAGTCAAAAAGGACTATTCAGATGCTGAAAGACATTTTAAGGGCTTGTGCTCTTAATTGCAGTGGGAGTTGGGACCAGTATTTGTCTCTAGCGGAGTTTGCCTAAAACAACAGTTTTCATTCCAGCATTGGCATGCCACTGTTTGAAGCTCTTTATGGAAAGAAATGTCGAAGTCCAGTATGTTGGGATGAAGTAGGTCTTCGTCTGATTGTGGGTCCAGATTTGGTCAAGCAAATAGTTGATAAGATTCAGGTAGTTAAGCAGAGTATGAGAGCAGCACAGGACCGACAGAAGAGTTATGCTGATAAGCATCGTCGTGAGATGGAGTACCAAGTGGGAGAAGAGTTTTCCTCCGAGTTGCACCTTGGAGGGGTGTTATCAGATTCGGGAAAAGAAGGAAGCTGAGTCCCAGGTACATCGGACCATATAAGATTGTGGAAAGGGTTGGACCCATGGCGTACAAATTATCCTTACCAGAGGAGTTGTCCCGGATTCATGATGTGTTCCATGTTTCCATGTTGAGGAGGTACAGATCCGATCCGAGTCATGTGGTTACTACAGCAGATGTTGAGGTCGCAGAGGATCTTACGTATATAGAATTGCCGGAGCAGATCCTTGCCCGAGAAGTCAGACAGTTGAGGAACCGAGTCATTCCTATGGTAAAGGTTAAGTGGAGCAAGCACTTTGCGAACGAGTCCACGTGGGAAGTTGACGAGCACATGCGTTCTCAGTATCCGCACATGTTTCCAGCATCAGAGTGAATTTCGGGGACGAAATTCTTTTAAAGTGGGTAGGCTGTAACAGCCCGGGTAATTTTTAAGTTTTTACCGTCACCGTAAAATTTATTTTACAGTTATTTACCATAAAAATCAATCTTGGGTAATTAATTTATGGTAATTCGAGCTTTGGATTCCGAAATTGAGTCCTGTCCCAAGTTCGGGATTTTTCTACGGATTTTTCGGACCAAGTTGGAATTTTTTGGGTCCAGGAATCTTCAGAAAAGTCGGGTTTAACCCCGAGTTATCGGACCAGAAATAAAGTCAATGGGGTATTATAGTTATTTTCTGGTCCGCACATAACCCGCCTCACATGCTGCACAGTGTTGAGTCTGCAGCCGCCATTCACTGTGAGGCATGTGAACTGCCAGTACCCTGCCCGTGCTATACCAGTGTTCTGTATGTTTTCTTTCTGCAGTGTTTCTTATTTTTTTCCCAGTGCATCATCACCACCATTTTCTTCCTGCTCAGTATCACCTTCATCATCTTCTGCAAAAAAAGCTTCACCTGCAAAAAAAACCATTTCTTACAACTCACCTTAGAAACATGCAAAAGAAAAGAAGAAAAAAAAAAAAAAACAAGCAAGACAACATACCCACACCAGCAACGTTGCCATTTTGGGCAACCACCACACACCACCCTCTTCCTCCTCTCACTTTGCCACTGCCGAGAACCACCAGCCGCCACCCAACCCCTTCCCTTCCTCGCTCGCCCCGCCGCGTAGTAGGGACGAGACCGAAGCACGCCGCTCGAGTCCGCCACCATTCTCTTTTCCTTCTCCGGTCTTCCTCACCGCAGACCCGACGAGCAACCATCGGACCCGCCTCCCTCCTCTTCTTCCTCGCACCGCATCTCGTCGTGCCCCGATCTGCTCGTGACGCCTCCTGCATCGCCGTCCCGTGTCCTGCCTCGTCGCGCCGCCGTCGTCTGCAAGCCGAGGTGAGCAGACCCCTGTGAGGAGGATCCGACCCGGGTAGCGTAGATGTGGGTTGGTCCGCGCCTGGGTTGTGGGTCTGGGCTATTGTGTCGTGGGCCGGCTGCACGGGCCAAGGCCTAGGCTCCTGTTACGGCCTGGGTTTGGTGCTGCGCTAAGCCTGGGCTGATACTATTTGGCCCAGCCCAGAATAAAAAAAAGAAAAAGAAAAAAAATATAATCTGAAAAATATATATTGTAGAAGGAAAATAATTTTGGGAAATAAGTATAACACTGGAATAACTTGGAAAATAAAAATAATTGGTAGAAAATAATATTTTTGGGGAAAATATACTATATATGGGATAATAATTATTTTGAAGAATAATTTTGGAAAGGGTATTATCAAGGTAATAAAATACCGGAATAATATCCGGGTATAGGTATAAGTATAGTATTATTTTTGGACACTGGGAATAAATGGTGAATTATGATAATAATGGAAAATTAACCCGGGGAAGTAACCGAGACGAGTTAGTACTTATTTTTCGGTATACGGTACTAGCATGACATTTGCATATCACTTATGTGTGCATATTATTTGTTTGATATAGGAGTTGATAACGAGCAGATACCTGAGGAACCGGACTTGGAGTCTGTTGGACTTCTCCAAAACTGATAATCGGCTAAGGTGAGGATGGATAACCTTGGATATGTGCCTGTAATACTGTGTGTGATTTTGTTGTTTGATTGAACTGCTGAAATGATTATTGGCTATTATTTGAGTGCTATAGAAATTGTTGATGCTGTAGTTGGATTGTGTTTTGGCCTGGCATCCGGAATTAGTTAATAACCAAGTACGACCCTAGCTTGTCCAGTGACGGGGCCCGGAAGATAAA
The DNA here is from genome assembly GCA_028386065.3 of Turnera subulata. NCBI lineage: Eukaryota > Viridiplantae > Streptophyta > Magnoliopsida > Malpighiales > Passifloraceae > Turnera > Turnera subulata. The sequence continues at coordinate 214,119 of JAKUCV010007142.1, forward strand.
ATTGGTAATAATAATAAACATTCTTATGGTCTTGGCTCAGTTATGTTTTAGTAGGATTCTTCTGTTGTGTTGTTTGTGTTTACTTTGAAAATATTATGGTTGATTACATATCCCTATTCATCCTTCGTCGGTGAGAACTTCGGACTCACCCCTCACCTGCGGGATTTCATCCCATAGGTTTAGTTGCTTCGTAGTTCAGGTACGACGTTTGATGGCTGCTGCTTTCTTCTCCACCTGACTCCGGATCCATACCTCCGCTGCATGTGCATTTAAGTCTTCCGCTGTTGTGCTATATATGTTGATGTGTTGCTGCTTTCTATATTGCTTATGATGATGTTTATTCTGGATTATGCTACTGCCGTTGTGTAAAGTGTGTAGATTGAATAATGGTCCCCGGGTATGGGTGACAGTTGTAGTATGCTGTGTGCTGTTGTATTTGAACTTATTGTGTAATATTTTACTGCGATGTACTGCCTGAACTGTTAGAAAGAATAGTTTCGGCACATGTTTACTGTAACCAGTAAATACGGGTCGGGGCGCTTCAAAAAAGAAGAAAAAAAGGAGAAAAAAGGGAATAATATTAAAAAAAAATTGTGAAATTATGAGTGTAGGGGGTTAAATCTTACCAAAATAAAATTTGAGGTACCTCTATCCTGACTTTTTTAGTTTAGGTAGTTAAATCTTACAAAAACAAAGTTCAAAGTACCTCTATCTCGATTTTTTTTAGTTCAGGTAGTTAAATCCGTTTGATCAAAAGTTCAGGTAGTTAAAAAGTAATTAACCCATTTTATCCAACATGCTTTTCTATTTCCGGGAATGGTAAGGAGTTCATGGTTCAATCTCTACGTGGGAAATGTATAGTGATTTTTCTTTGTATTTTATCCAAAATGCTTTTCTATTTTCCCTGAATGGTATGGAGTTCATGAGTTCAATTCCTACCTCTTGGATATGGAAAATGTAATACTGGGATGCCAGGAGGGCAATTAAAAAAAATAATTTTCTTCTGATCTCATCATGCCGCCTTGCGGTGTATCATTTAGGAAGTAAATAAATACAACCATTCAATAATTATTCTAAATATAACTAAATTTAAGATAAGGTTCATAACTAATAATATTTAGGAAATCCCCATGATAAAATTCCTCCATATTTATGTGAGAGAATGTGTGTATTACGAGATGTATAGTAATTTTTTTTGTATTTTCTCCAAAATGCTTTTCTGTTTCCCGAATGGTAAAGAGTTCATAAATTCAATTTCAATTCCTACATGGGAAATAGTAATTTGTATTTTATCCAAAATGCTTTTCTGTTTCCCTAAATAGTAAGGAATTCATGGGTTCAATGTGAGAGAATGTCTATATTAGGAGATGTATAGTAATTTTTCTTTGTATTTTCTCTAAAATGCTTTTCTGTTTCCCGAAGTAAAGAGTTCATAAATTCAATTCCAATTCTTACATGGGAAATGTATAGTAATTTGTATTTTATCCAAAATGCTTTTCTGTTTCCCTAAATAGTAAGGAATTCATGGGTTCAATGTGAGAGAATGTGTATATTAGGAGATGTATAGTAATTTTTCTTTGTATTTTCTCCAAAATGCTTTTCTGTTTCCCGAATGGTAAAGAGTTCATAAATTCAATTCCAATTCCTACATGGGAAATGTATAGTAATTTGTACTTTATCCAAAATGCTTTTCTGTTTCCCTAAATAGTAAGGAATTCATGGGTTCAATCCCTACCTCTTGGATACGGAAAATGTAATGATGGGATGCTAGGAGCGCAATTAGAAGGATTTTTTTATCTTGTACCTTAGGACACATGATAAACCATTAAAAAAGGAAATAAATCCTCATAATTAATGACTATTATTCTCCTTGATGATTAAAATAGCCTTTCATTGTTTTGTACTGAATTAATTATACAACACAATCACTCTTTATGAAAATAATTTAATTTTCCTTGATCTCGTCATGCCATGCCATTAAGGGGGCGCATTAACTAGGTACCAAATTTATCTCTGTATTTTTACCTAAGATAGTTTTGGTAATCCGGTACTCACCTCCTTATATTCATATGGGATTCATGATTAAATATTACTTCTGGTTTTCAGTGAAGGTGTATGTTCTAGCAATATACTAATTTTTATTTGTATTTTACACAAAAATGAATTTTGCCACTAGACTTGGCAAAACGGGTATTGACACGACAACCCGACACGAACCCGATACGAAATTAACAGGTATAGGTCAGAGATTTTCAACCTGTTTAGTTAAATGGGTCGACCCGACACGACACGAAAATTAGCAGGTTAGGTCGCTGGTTGACCCGCCAACCCGATAGATAACTGTTTATGACCCGATTATATTTAAGGTATAGATATTTTACTGATTTAATATAAAATTTATTTAATATTTAAGGCTAAAGTTACTAAAATTATCCAAAAATATTTCTATAAATGCTTTAAAATATTATTATATTTTGATTATATAATTTATGATTTTATTTAATATATGAGAAAAATCTAATTATATGTCTATTTGCTTAAAAAATACAATGACTTGTGCAAAATAAAAAAAAAATTAAAACTGATTTATAGACTTGTTAGACTTAATAGGTAACCCGCGGGTCAACCCGGACCCGACACAATAATAAACGGGTTAGACACGACACGACACGATTATTAAATGGGTCGGGTCAGGTTGAAAATTTGGAACCCGTTTACCTGTTCAATCTGACACGAACCCGACACGGCAACACGAATTGCCAGGTCTATTTGCTACTCTGGTACTGGATCCACTATATCCATGTGCGACTCACGCTGAAATTACTATATTTTGTCTCTCATTCATGTGAGTTGTATATAATGGAAAATGTTCTAATTTCTCATTGCTTTTCCTAAAAATAAATATTTTACAAAAGAATCTATAAATAAAACAATCGAGACACATCACAGGCTACAGGAAGAGGCAAGTATATTTTCTGTGAGGAGGTCAGCCCCTCTAATTTTGCATGCAGGAATGGGTTCATTTTAATATTGGCTTGGTATCCAGTGTGTGTTGCACAATGAAGTAATGGAAAAGGTGGACCACAGCATAGTTCCTCACATAATATGAAAATTTAGAACGGTGCCCAATTAGGAACAGGTAGGTACCAAATATATATATAGGAGATGTACTATCTGTTAATTGGTGATTGGCTCATTGGTCATATTGATTGAAAAGTAGCTCAAATTTTAGAAAAAGGTAGGTAAAGAATTCTGGGAGGAGGAGGATGTTCAGGGGGGGAAGGCTGGGAATTTAGCATTGTGTGACCCAAAACATCCCAAAGTGCTCATTGGCGCAGATAGGATTACTAGATAGTAGTACTGCTACTAATTGACAACAACTTCAACTTGGATGAAGGAATAAACAAAGAACGTACAAAAAAAAAGTGTAACTGTAAATATGTATATATGTATCATATCATGGACAAGGGTGATGTGAAAGAGAGGAAGATCTAAGGTCAATAATCTTCTCTTTTCTCTTTCACAGAGACTACACAATAAGAAATAACTGACCAAAATAAAATGATCAGAGAAAGAGACAGATGCAAGAAAGTACGGCCAAAAAAATGAAGCAGAAACCAGCTGAGCTCAACTTCTGTCTACAGTCCAAAGCTACAAGCTGGTCTAGTCAAACCTAAACAGGGGAGAAAAAAACTAAAAAGAAACCAAAAAAACTACAGTAAACCTAACAAAACCAAAAAGGTTGTTAGGGTTTTTTAATGTCCAGGAGATTTCCGGGGACTCTTGAGCAATCCCACTGTAAAATCCTCCTCCATTGTTGTATGTCTGCCAATTTTTTTTTTTCACACGCAAGAAAACCTGTGCGCACGTGCGAGCATCCAAAGAAAGAAAAAAACCCTGTTTGTACCATAATACTACCACCGATTTATACCTACTACGCCTGATTCGCCAAATCCTTGGAGTCTATGAAGGTGCCATGAAATCCATATGGCACCCTTGAAGGCAACTTAACTGTAGCTTCCAACTTCAAATTCATGGCGTTCACTATGTGAAGCTCAGATTTCCATGTCTTCTCGTCGTGAACGAAAGCAAGAATGTACCCATCATCTTCCCTTTCACTTGTAGGATCTCTAGGCAGGAAAAGTGGCTCGCCACCATATTTTTTGTCACCATACATGTAATTTTTCACCTCCCCTGTAAAAAGATCAACTTTTGCAAAACCAGACACCTTAGGCCACGGCTCTGCAATGGCCAGGTAAGCGTATTGAGTCTTCCTCCCTAACCGGTTCCGGTTCACCATCCCTGCTTCTAAATTCATGTGAGCGGAATCTTGAATTATTGGGCGGCGCGTGGACTTACCCGTCTTGAGATTGAGCCTGATTTCTGATAACACACTCTTTAGGCTCTCCTCGCTTTCGTTGAAAATGGAGTCTGCTGGAGTCATGCAGGACCCAATCACCACCACATCCTCTGATTCCGGCTCTTCCCATGCATTCCAGAGATGGAAGCAGAAAGTCTCCGGTGACTCGACCCAGATTATGTCATCGGCATTCTTTGCATTCTTTGCCAGAATCCCAAACCGAGACACCTTGTCCTTGTCATAAATAACAGGAGACCCGCCTCTTACCAATTCCTGAAGCTTGAACACCACTTGCTGATCAGGGATCACCACGAAATTCTCAGTGATTGCGAAGTCGTGCATCATGGTTGGCACCGGGAGATGGATATCAACGTCTGGGGATTTCTGGCCGTCAGGGGAGAATCTGAAGTATTTGAGATAAGGCTTCTTGATGACATCGTAGCTCAAGGCGAAGAGCTCTTTGGTTACAGGGTCAACCTTGGGGTGAGCAATCATTGTGTTCTTGAGCTGGCCATCGAAATCGTATCTGCCAACCGTTTCAAGATCACCGCTGGGAGTGACGCGAACTTGGTAAGGAAGATCATCCTCGGACATGGCAAGAAGCCTGTCGTGGAAGTAAACCAAGCCGGCGTTGGCGACGCCAGTTCCTTTGCTGTGATCAATAAGCCCGCATAGTCCTCTGGCGAAGAAAAGGAGCAATCTTGCTACCCCACTGTGCCCGTGTAGCTCCCCAATTGCTTTAGGGAACACTGGCCTACCCAACATTTTCTCTTGCTTCAGCCTCTCTGTTTCGGTGAAACGGCAGGCGTAGCTTGCTTTCCCGTTGTCAATGGTCACGGCGTGGACCATGCCGTCCCCGTCGAACAAGTGGTGCCCGGCCACCGGCTCGAAGAGCGGGTTGCCGCCGTTCCGGACATAGACTCCGTTAATGCATTCGGGGATGGTGCCGGAGACTTGGAGGCTCCGCCGGACGGGCTGTTCCGGCACCGGGGAGAAGTTACCGGCGATTTGGACTTGTGGGTCGGCGGTCTTGGGGAGTGGGTGTTGGCGCTCGCGTGAGACCAACGCGCCTTCCGCCATGTCGAGGGCCAAGGCCGCTGCTTTTTGGAGCAAGTTCCACTTAGAGGGCTGGTGGTGGTGGGTTTTAGGAGTGTCTTCTTTTGGGATTACGGGGGTTTGGTAAGGTTGGTTTGGGAAATGAAGGACTGAGGGAGTGTTCAAGGCGCAGTAAATGCGATTTCTTTTACTACTGGTGCTCTTGCTCTTGGAGAAGGAGATGGAGCCCAGCTCCAGGGCAGAAGAGGAGGGAGAGAGGGGATGGTTGCGGATTTGTGTTGTGGCCCAACTACTGCAGTTGGGAGCTCTAGTAGGAGGAGTAGTAGTAGCCATGGTCAAAATATATTTGTGTTGTGTGTGGGTTTTGCCTCAGATTTTGATCCCAACCGAAACTTCTCACTTTGGTATATGTGCTTTTGGATTGTTGTTTACTCCACAAAAGGAGCAAAGAAAGAGTGAAGAGGAGGAGAGAGAAGGGGGGGAGAGTTGGGGAGTTTTGGGGGAGGGATGGAGAGGGAAAATGGGTATAAATAGGGGATGGAGTGAGGGGGTGAAAGAGAGCGTTTTGTTTGTATGGAGGTCCACCTCAGAAATCCGCGGGGAGACCACGTGGTGGATTGATTTTATGGAAAGAGCACTTTGTGGGGGGGATTGACATTACTACAAACCTTCTCACTGAATGCTGCAAAAAAATTAAATAGGAAAGGGCCAAACATGCATTCCGGCTGTTGTTTCTCATGCCTGGATGTGGGGCACCATCCCCCCCTCCCCCTCCCCACACCCTTAACACNCCCCCCCCAAAAAAAAACAACATACGATGTAGTATTACAGATATATATGCCATTTCTTTTTTTGTTTTTGCTTCGCTAGAAAGAATAAGAAAAAGACATTTTGGGTAGGGTGTTTTGGCCATGGATGGGAACTACATAATTGGAGCAAGCGCAGAAAATTAGGGACCAATAAGCGCATGGATTAATATACGGTCAAAAAAAGACACACACCACCTTAATTACATGGGAAGAAAACGACAACATATTTCTTCACATTTCCAAAATGGAAGCTTTCTTTCGTCAGTTAAAAAAAGAATTAACAAAGATATAGTATTAGCTTCTTTCTTTCTGCTAAACTTACAACTAAGTAAAAAAAAAAAAAAGAAAAGAAAAGAAAAAGAAGTTTGGTACAAACTCCGCGTTCTTGCCTCTTCCTGACGCAGGTTCACACTCGAAGACAACAACAAAGCCCGACCCACGTGGCGGTTATATGAAGCCTATGAGCAACGAAATCTTGGTCCACAACCAATAGCCCCCACACCCTCACTCTCATACACAAAAATAAAGAATAGCAAGCAAGAAAAAAAAAAAAAAAGACACAAGCACACAGTCCCTCTCCTTCTCCACATATGCACACACACATGATCCCCCCCCCCCCCCCAACCCAAGCAATTGCACACTAGAGAGATATGCAAGTGCCTTCCTTCTTCCCTATCAACATCCTCGACCCCATCTCTGCCTTTCTCCTTAGGCCTAGCACATTCCCGGCACCAATCACTTGCTTATATTTCCCTTTCTTTTGCCCGTTTGTCTGGCTTCATTCTATTGGTCATGTTCTTTTGTTCCTCTGATTTGTTGAAATTGCTAATAATACTGTCTGTGTCTGCCTATCTGCGGCTGCTGCTGCTCAATAACAAATTACCAAACTTGATCAATATTGTTTCACACATATCTAGATTTTTTCCTGTGAAAGTTACTTCAAGGCGGTGCTGCAAGCATGCTAGCTAGCTCTTACATCCCAACAATATCCAGTAGCAAACATGAAAATTATGTCCGTATCCCTCTAAAACTATAGCTGAATAGGATGTGAGATTAACAATATTGTCCATGTGAAACAATACTTCCCTAAGTAGATAATTTCAAAAGTGATGCTTTTTCAGCAAGGATATCCAATTTCTCGCCATGAGTTAATTGTGTTTAAAGATTCCCAGGGCCTAACACGCTATAAAAAGAGTAGTTCACATTAATACAGTCAATGGGTTCAGATTTTTTTTTCTACAAAAATTAACTACATTTCTTGGACTAGAGAGTCTCAGTCGCCAAAAGATTCAATATTTGCTTGCTCCAGTTTAAGGAAACAAGCTTTATATATCTACTATACTACTTAATTAATTGTTCTTTATTTGACCAGTAGCTTCTATTTCAGATACGAATACCAAAAAAATAAAACTCTTTTCCCACCAAATTAAGGATTCCAATGGACACCTACTTTGTTTGATGAATGAAAATCAAGCCGCTTGTTGATTAGTAATTAAAAACCACAATTGTCATGATATTCATGCATGACCTGAAGAAAATTAAAAAAATAAAATCTTCAGGTGAAGCTTCATTGGCAGTTTCCTGCTCGAAAAAACTGTCTTCTATCTTTCTACAGATTTAGCACAATAAAGGGCTTCACGTTTTCTACTGGTGAAAGGGTAGTTGTAGGGTTAATAATATGGAATCAAACACCTGCTTGTTTGTTAAACCGTCATATCTGCTGTACTTGTCAGCGATCCATATCACCATAAATACATAAACAGCATATTTTTTGAGATAACATCAACCTTATGACCATCACACATTGTTTGATCTTTAGCTAGAACAAAGATGATGTTGGAATCTTGTTCTATGAGGTCCCTCAATCAACCATCTATGCAATGGAACAGACTCAAATTCCACAGTTGCTGCCTTTAATACGAAAGATGAGGCCATTAATGTCCCTAAAATGGCAGATGGGTTTGATGCTACTGCATTGTATTGGATTTTAGTGTGCTTATCTTGCTATGTTTGCATGGCTGCGGTCCAAGGCCAAGACCCATTTGAGACCTATCGTCGCGGGCCATGACCACAAGAGGATGAAAACGATACCTGATGGAGGTATCATTTTCCTTCTAGTTCTAGGATTGATGAGATTGCCCTTTCCATTGTTTTATCCTGCTTCTATTATGGATTATTCAAAGACAGGAAAAACCCATATAAACTAGAAATTTAATTTCCTGAATCCATCTTGCAATGAATTGTTTTTTCTTGAATATTTAACAACCGAAGAAGAAGAGAGTTTTTTTTTGTATGAAATGGGAGTACATAGCTTTTTGCTGTCTGTTTTGGTTCTTTGTGGACAATATATACAAGCCACAGCAAGCTATGGTCCAAAAAAGTATCAGGACCAAAGAATAAATAGAAACCCAGAAACAACATCAAGGATTCGTCATGAGTAACTTTGTTTAAGAGTTCTTTTTGGTAAATATCTTTCCTTCTACGTACATAGGGAGCCAAACGAAAGTTAGGCGTCCGAATTATAAACAGCATTGCATATCTGGTTCCATTGTCATTTTCTCAGAGCATATCTCTTTTAGACAGATTTTTTGTTGCTCTTTGACAAATCATCTCCCTTTCCCTCTGTCTCTATGGACTATATAATAACAATACCAAGTTACAACATCCAATCACCAGCTTCCAGGCTACTCTTACCCTTTTGTAGTTATAACAATAATTTACTAAAAAAATCAGGTCGTATACAATATAATTTTAGCACGCCTTTCACCATTGTCACGGATGATGACTCTAAAACAGCAGTTAGTGCCCTTTTTTTTTTTTGATTGATTTTAATAATAGTCCATATGGAAGTTAAAATGGACAGATATATATAATTGCTCTCCCTTTTGTCGCAAAACCATCTGTTGTTTGATCTTGAAATAATGCTCTGCTAATGCAACTAGATAGCGGATAACGTTGTAATGCAAGTAGAGATCAATCCTTGCGCTGTCTGTTACCTGGGGGCCACATTCAAGAACATATTACCGCATGAGACAAAGAATGTCTCAAAGTCTGCTAATCTTAAGAACTCAAAGCAACCCAGCTTTCAGATAATTTTTCTTTTGCTAAATTTTTTAATTCGTATAAGATGCAATACATGTCCACGATGGGTTTAGAGTAATCTTGAACCCCTCAATTTTCCTTATGTTCACATCTTCCACATACCTTTACACATAGTCTTTGTCAAGATTAGTCAACCAAATTTTTACATTCGTTGTTGCTTGGGTAGAGTATGCCTGACTATATTGATGCTGGCAGCTAGAAAATCAAGTCATGTCTTGTTCAAATTTTTTTTTTTGGATTTGGAACTCATCCAATTCGTTGGGTCTATACAGGAGATTGGTCGGTCCAAAAGGAACTTTTTTTTAAAAAAAAAAAATCAGACTATCAAAGTTCTTGAAAGTCATCAATTGCTATGCGTAGAAGCAAGGAAATGTTGGATAAATTGTCAAATACAGATTTCAATATATTATCCCATTTGGAAAGATGAGAGAGTACATGGGGATGAATCTACTTTTTCACTGTTAAAATAATTTGTGTACGACTCTTGTTTATAGGATGGTAAACACGATACGAAAAGAGACTAACACTAATCAACTGTCACTTTCAACAGGAAGGGATGATAATCAACAGTGAGTTTCACTAAAAGCTCAATTCGGTTTCACAACCGAAAATTGAAATCTTTTCTACAAGTCAGAACATGAAATAATATTTTGTCCACTAAGTTTAGGCTAATGATTGTTGATGCATTTCGATGACTACTTGAAGTAGTAGTGATAATTCACAAGCCAACAACCTCCAGTATCAGGTTATGAAAAAGGACACCAATACGCCACATTAGCACAATTGGAAACGATGAAACAAAATACATTAATAAGCGTCTCATGCAACTTGTTGGCAAATTATATACATGGAAGTTCCACTTTTGAACCTTCACGCCAATTCTTATCCATTGGCAGGAAATTAAAAGATGGAGATACATTGCCTGCCGATTTGTAAAGTGTCCAATAATATACCAACACAAATCAATTCTGGAGTTGAAGGACTTCAATATGTCTTCCCCTCCATTGCAACTTGTCGAGCTGCATATGAATTATGATGTTGCTCTTTTTTTACAGTGAGATAGATAATTCTGACAAAATGTAAATAATATCTGCGTTGAAGACTTTTGGCTTCAGGGGTGGGGGGGGCACAGGGAGGGGGGATGGGGGCCATCCATACACTACTAGTTGGGTACGATGACAGATTGGCTCCGGGAGAGACAAATGTCCGTCAAATATTGTGTCCAACTTGCCCAACAATTGTAGCAGTTTTGTGGGAAATGCTTCCAATTATGTAATTGGTGAGGCCATTATACCAATTACTTCCCTTGAATGCTACGATGCGAACATGTGTAGTCTCTTCTTGTCAAACCCATCAAAAAGGTCTCTGGCCTATTTATACCTGACAGATTGACATTTGACACTTGAAAAAACTTGCCTGCAATCCACTTGTAAAGAATGAAGCGACGTCTCATTAGCCAGCCAACCAATCAAAACCCACCCCAGTATAAGTAGCCCTCGTGATATTTGCACAAATAATACTGCTTCATTGTGGAGTGGCCCTTCCACGCAATAATGCCTTTTGGATATATATGTTTTGTAACTGTTGCTCTTTTTTCTTTTTTTTCTTGGGGTCAATGGCAACTGTTGCTCTTTGATATTTTTAGTATCACTTTATATTTCTTTTTTAATATTAAAGAGTATCCAAACTAACAACGGACTAATTTTCTAAAATGAGACTAGAGGCATTATCTTTGTGAAGTGGGATCATTATTAACAGCACCATTATTTCCACAAAAACTCCGAATCCTGAATTTTAGGATTGAAAATGCATATGCTTTACCTATGCAGGCAGTGCTAGTTGGTTAGTAGCAGTCTATATAATTAAGATGAAACAAAAAGTATCATTATATTTAGTGGTAAGCAGTCCATGATGACGAGCTCCATTATTTTAATTAATGATTCGATAACCACTAATCCTTGATTGTTAAGGCTTTTCGTCTCATTAATTATACATGTCCAAAGTTTAATCGTCGTCTATGATATAATCAATGAAACTGCAAGTATCATCATATATATTACTACTCGTGCATGATCCATCCGTCCTGAAGATTCACATGGTTACCAATTATCATACATCTTCATTTAGCCGCACCTTTGGGGTTATATATGAATCCTGATCCGAGGTAGGATTTTTCATGTTCTGTCTGCTAATCATAAACCAACCTGAGGAATCGGCTAATTAGCATGTATGAATTAATTAATCCCTAAAGCTAAATTATTCTGTGGAAGGAACATGACTATTTGATTAAGTTGGCATAAAAAAGAACATGACTTGTGGTATTTGATTAAGTTGGCAGTTAGAGGTTGGTTGTGGTCGTTGGCACATGCAAGGGTGATTTCTATTATCAGGAACATGAGACCACTTTGCCAATGGAACATAATCTAGGAAAAGATCGGCTATGGAATTTGATATACTCCCGCTTGGTCAATCATTACTGAGTGATCATCGAGCTTGCAAATTGATAACATGGAACCGGGCTAATAGCAACCTATCCTTTTTTGGCATTTATCTGGTAAACTTAGTTATATGGACCATTAGTTAGAGATCTAAAGCCTCTTTCCATGGGGGAGAAGGAGAAAAATAATTATCACTAAACAGTCAGAATCCATGACCCATGGAAAATCACATGTTTGACAATTATTGGAAATCTTAGTTTAGAATCCTCAACGAGTGGGTAGTTTGATGGATGATTAGTTTAGCTCTTTTGTTTTATGTATATGGATATATAGTTGTTACAGTACCTAATGGGCTAATAGTATCACTTCAAGTTGTTTTCAAACTACTTGTGGAGTATATACAGGCTTTTAGTATCTCGATTCTAGACGTGATAGGATCAATTACCAAATATAAAACTGGCATTGATATTCTCAGTTAGGAAAATATAATTGGAAGGGATGGAAGAGAATAAACAAAGAGAGAAGTTTGTAGCCAACACTAGTATAGTACAGTGACATTTCACTTAGAAAGGGATCATTGGTTCCCACGCAATTTTGGAATTTTTATGTACCAAAAAAATAGAGAGAAGTTTGTATCTTTCGCACCACTAGGGATGGTAGAGAGGCGGAGATTATACAGGAATAGGAATCCCCGCCCCATCTCCATCCCCATTCCCTGTGGCGGGGGAATTTGGTTCCCATCCTCACTCCCCGCACTCCCTATGAATTTTTGCGGATTCCCACGACTCAAATTATTTATTTTAAATATTTTATAATTTTTACCACTTGGAAACTTGAAATTTAGTTTCAAATAGTTACAAAATACATATTAATGCTAGTGTCAATACAAAATATATATTACTATCTAATACTACATATTACCAAAAAAAATCAACAACTAACATGATAAAGGAAAATACAGTAAAGTAAGTGAATTGAAGTAAAGTTGTGGTATATATTATATTATCCTTTTACCTTTTTTATTTATAAAAATCCGAACTTGAAATATATATATTTACATATGGAGTAATTAGAAGGATAAAATCGTTATTTTATATTTTCGTGGGCCCCCATAGGGTGGGTACTATGTGTGAACACCCAAACTTGACCCACGATTTATTCTATTTTTGAGTTATAAATATATTTATGTCTTTAATTAATGAGATGATTTGATTATTGGCATGAGTATTTTTGTGATTTAATGTGGTAGAATAAGGATATTTTATTTATTTATTACTTTCTATTTATTTTTGCCCTTTATTATTTATTTAATTTGGATTTTAAATAGATATTAAGTTCGGGCCAATAAGATATGAATCCTCTAGAGATGTTAGCCCATTTAAACGCATGGCCTGCAACTAATTTTAATCCTAATTTTCGAAGAAATTTGGGATTAAATATGTATTTTGCTTATTTAGTGTTTTTATGGTTATTTTAATAGAAAAGATGAATAATTTGATGTGTAATTGATAAAGAGAAAAAGTGGTGGAGTAGGAGACAAGTTTACGGTGTTTTTTGGGACAAGGAATATTCTAGAAGGCGTGGAAACCAACTAGAAATCGGATTGGAGGAGAACAAGTAAGAAAAGAGGAAAGATTGCGCAATCGGTGGCGGACATGTCCGCCGCCACCGGCGAGCTTTGAGGGGTGACCGCCAGGCCCTAGCGGTCGTCACGACATGACCGCCGGGGCTATGGCGGTCATTGGTTCCAGAATCTTCTTTTTCCCTCTTTTTCTAATTCCTAGCCCATAACCGTCAGATTTAGGGGGTTTAATCTTGACCCTTCGATAGTTAGGACGACCCCCTCAACACTATAAATAGACCCCTCATTACACATAAGAAGGACACACATTAGAATTATTCTCTACACATCATAAGCTTAGAGTGCTTGGAGAACCCCTAGTTCTTTGAGCTTAGAAATCGTTTTAGGAGCTAATATTCTGGAGAAATCTCGTGGAGAGGAGTAGCAACAACCCAGTAGCAAGAGGAGAGCAAGAAAGAGGCCAATCGGAGCAAATCGTTAGAGAGAAGAGTGCAAACCGGAGAGGAGTATTCTTCCCTGCACAGTCTTGGGAAAATCACGATATCTCGAGCTACAAACATCGGATTGTTGCCTTCTTGGTGTCTCTGGAAAGCTGAGAGAGAGAGAGAGATCTAAAACTTTACTATTGATGCCAGAAGCTGATTCGGCCTCCTTTACTACCAGTTTCCGATTAAAGCCGGTTCAAGATTCTGTTGAGAAGCGAAAAGCTAACAAGACCGAGAGGATGGGCTTCAAGAGGTAATCCTAAACCTTTTAAATCGATTTTTTCTGCTGTGTTGAGTTGCTGTGATGCTATTGATGATGATGCTTTGATTGTTGCATAAATCCATATTAGAACTATGTGGCTTTGACCCCGGTCACCCGGGTACGTAGGTAGTCCCGGTCTGAAAACGGGATGCAAGCCAAATTTTGTGTTTCTTTTCCTTTTTACTCTGTTGATGTGATGTGTCGTGTTGTGTTGCTTTCTTGTCGTGATGTTTTGTGTCGTTGCTGTGTTGTTGTGTGATGCCATGTAAGAACTACATGAGCTTTGAATCCGATCGCCGGAGTACGCAGGTGGATTCTAGTGGTGGAATCTCATGCTCAATTATGTGTTTATTTTCTATTTTGCCTTTTCTTTCGTTTTTTTTCTCTCTTGTTTGTTGTTTATGCATGAGGCATACGTTAATCTTCAATTGCACACGATTTCGCCCCAAGATGGATGGGTGCCTAACACCTTCCCATCTATGACGAACCGTCGAATCCTACATCTTTGGGACGCTATGACTGGTTGTTGTGGGTAATGGATGTCAAGGTTTTTTCCTGAATTTTTTCCTTAATAAGATTCGGGTGGCGACTCATTTGATGCAGTGAGGGATTAAATTAATTTTTGGTCAGATCCTCGCACTATGATCCCCATCCCTATCCCCAAATTAGTCTCGGGTTGAAAATCCTCACATCCCCATCCCCATCCCCAAGGCGGGGAATCCCTGCGGATCTCCGCGTCAGTGGGGATTTTTGCCATCCTTACGCACCACATGAAAACTAGTCTAAATCTGCTTGAACTGAATCAGTCATCTCAATAAATTTATATTGTCTAACTTCTTTTTTTTAGGATTTTTTTGATGTTGTGTGTGTTGTTTTATTGCAATAATACGTCCATTATGTACAAAGAAATTGGGGCAAACAAAAGCGCCCCTTTGAGGCTGAAACTACAACTACTCAGAACCAAACAAGTTCACCAGGAACATCAGTGTGTATGAGATATGCGAGCTGCCTTGCCGTGAGACCAGCCCCGAAACGGCTCTGCATAAGAAAGGAGAGCCCCAACACTATACGGAAAGCGAGGATGCAACATCCAAAACCACCCGAATGCTTTGAAGATAATGAGATCGAATAACATATCGACACATAGAGGCTTGCGGTAAAATACCAATGCATTTCGAGCCAACCACACCGACCAGAGAAGAGAGAGGCCCAAAAGGACCCATGCTTGTTGGGAATAGGTAGCACCGGCAAGTCCCGACCAGTGCACTAACTAAGAGGAGATAGTTTTAGGACATATCCAAAAATCTCCCCGCCACCTGCACAACCTCTGCCATAACGACCATGTCACGGGGTAATGGAGAAAAAGCTAAGCAACATCCTCAACAGATTCACGACAAAATAGGCAAACCACGACTGCTGCCTATTATACCTCTCCTTAACAATGCATCCTGGGTCGCCACATCATCATGGAGGAGCAACCAAAAGAAGTGTTCAATCTTCGATGGGGCCACTGCCAGCCATGCCAGCGGCCGTGACAGGGTGGTGACACTGGAGTAGAGTAGCTGATATACTGACTGTACCGAAAAGCACCTATTGCTTGCAGCCGTCCACCGCCACCCATCCTACATATTTACCTGAAGAATCACAGATGCCATCTCCAGTCGTAATTGACGACAAATATCAGACTCCCAGGAATAGAGTGGTCGAGACTAGCCCACAGAAACTTCACTAGATCATAAGAGGCCAGACTCCACCACTGTCTTAAGTGAAGCTCCCTGAAAAGTGGATATCAAGAAAAGTCTAGAAAAGCAATCCTTTAGGCAATGCAGATGCTACCAAGGGTTATTCTAAAAAGAAGCTCTAATGCCATCACCAACCTGTAGAAGCACAGCCGAGTGAAGAGATTGACCAGCGGGTGAAGAGAACTCACCACTGCAAGCAATATTAGCGCAGGTGGGCGAAGCATTATTGAGCTGAAAGACAGGTTTGAAAGACTATGTGTTCGACCCACACTTGGCTAAAACAAGAGGTTGCCAAGGTAGACCGTCAAGGGTCATATTCCGCTAAAGCCACTTAAAGAGAAGTGCTTGATTCTTTATCAGAAGCTCTTCGACGCCCAAACCGCCATAGTGCTTTGGTTGAGCAATTTTAGACCAAGCAACCATGCACAATTTCTTCTCACCAACTCCACCCCACAGGAATTCTCTTTGGATCCTTACCAACTGTTTGGTGACCATAACCGGTAACTTGAACATGGAGAGGAAATAAAGAGGCAAAGCTGATAAAACTAATTTTAGCAAGGTCGTCCGGCCTATAAAAGAAAGAAACCTCCCCTTCCAAGATCGCAATCTTACCATGAACTTCTGAACAATGTTAGAACCTATGTCTTCATGGTTCATTCATTACAGGTTTTGATAAATGACAAACCAAGATCATAACCAAGATGAAGCAAAAAGAAATCAAGCAAACAAGTACTCAACTAAAGTGATCAAGAATTCAAGAGAAGATATGATCAAGAGTTGAAGTGCAAGAAGAGCAAGAGAAGTTAGGACCCATTTGTACAAGGTAAAACACTCAACTTCTCTTAGGCATTGGCTCAAACAAAACAAATTTCACTCATACATTTCATAGCATGCTTTCAGTCATACAATTGTATTTTGAGTTTAAAACATCGATGTTCTGTGTTTTCAAGTCTTTCTCAAAATTTGGCAGAAGCACCAAAACATCGATGTTGTAATTAAAACATCGATGTTGTGATTTCTTCAAAGATTTCCAAAATTTGGCAGTAGGCAAATAACATCGATGTTGGCTTCCTAAACATCGATGTTCTTGTGACCGTTGGTCAAAACATCGATGTTGTCATTTGAAACATCGATGTTGTGATTTCTTCAAGTTTTTCCAAAATTTGGCAGAAGCGGAAAAACATCGATGTTCTATTGGAAACATCGATGTTCTGATAATTGATTTCAAAATGAATTTTGCCGATGCCAAAAAACATCGATGTTTCATTTTCCAACATCGATGTTCTTGCATAACCCTTTTTCATCATATTTTTGCGAAGCTAAAAAACATCGATGTTGTAATTGAGAACATCGATGTTGTATCTGAAAACATCGATGTTGCTCAGACAAACATCGATGTTCTACTAGCCGTTGGAGCAATAATTTAAAATTGCTGGCTAAAACATCGATGTTTAAAGTAAAAACATCGATGTTTTGCCGTTGTAGCAGACAACTTTTCAGCACCCACTATGTTTTGTTTAAGGCTGTTTTTAGGTGGATTTAAAACGGCTCTATAACTTTTCAAAGCTATAAATTGAGCATTTTTAGCTGTGTTTCAGTACGAATCAACTCTCTACTTACATGCATTCATCTCATACATTCAAATCAATCTTTGTTGAGCCAATATCCTATTAAGGATTTGAGAGTTGCCTTTTAGAGCTTCACTTGTACACTCATACCTGCTTTTCGAGAGAGTCTTTTATTCTGAGTGATTGTGTATTTACACACCTTGAGGGAGGTTAGTTCCCTTGGTTAGACTCATAAGAAGAGGGGTATATCTTCTTGTGTGAGAAGTCTTGAAGTGAGGTATCTTCAAGCAAGAGAGCTGAGGTTCATGTGACTTGAACTTTCAGGGTTTAGGATTCTTGTGACTAGAATTCCTAGGTTGTAACGGTTTGTTAAGCACCCCTAAGCTTAACATAGATAGTGAAATCTTCAAGTGAGACTTGAAGGGCTGGATTAGCCACACTAGTAGAGTGTGTGTGAACCAGGATAAATCTCTTGTGTCCTTCATTCTTTTAATTCCGCATTCAATTCCTGCTTATTTCGTTTTTATTCGATTATCGCTATTCACCCCCCTCTAGCGAAGGGCTATTGTTCTAACAATTGGTAGCGGAGCCTAACTCTCTGAAAGACTTAATAGTTTGAGAGGTAAATTTCCATGGCTTGTTCAATTGCTTTGTATGCAGGAATCACTGAAGGACAATCCACTACCCGTGCACCGTTCTTTGACGGGACAAATTACGCATATTGGAAGGAAAGGATGAGAATTTTCATCCAAGCCAATAATTTCGCAGCTTGGCTGATGATAAAGAATGGCATTCAAATCCCATCAAAGATGGAGCACAACGTAGATAACATCCAAAGAATCGAAAACAACTCCAAGGCGATAAACATGCTTCAGAGTGCGGTCAATCCGGATGACTATCAGTTAATCTCGCACTGCGCAACAGCCAAGGAGATGTGGAACATGTTGGAAATCATCTATGAAGAAACCAATAGCTAGCAAGATGAGACTATCAACCTTTGTTGCATGGCAAAGGAAGAATCTCCAGAAGAGGTAAGTACTTCCTACTCAAGCGATGATTATACATTTGAAGAGTTGCAGAATGCATTTAATGAAGTATATAGTAAATTCATTTCAGTCTCTAAAGTAAATAAGAATTTAAAGAAACAAATTGTAACCTTAGAAAATGATAATGAAAATTTGTCAAATGATAAGGTTGAGTTATCAAGTAAAATTGATAAGCTTGAAAAAGAAAAGCATGATCTTAATATGTCTTGCAATGAACTTAATGAGAAGATATCCTCAAATGTATGTTCTTGTGTTGAATTGAGAAAAGAGAATGAATCTCTTAAGCATCAAGTTGATGATTTGAAGAAAACATTAGAGAAATTTACTAATGGTAGAGATAGTCTTAATCTTCTTCTAGGACAACAAATAAGTCCAACACAAAAAGAAGGATTAGGTGCATCTAATGTGTCAAATGATGTCAAACCTACTGTGCTTAATGCCAAGACACATAAACATGATGCTTCATCTTCTACTTATCATATTAGATCACATGTTCATGACACAAGATCATGTACTCATCATAGAAGGTCATATGCTCAAAATGCCAAACCAAATGCAAGTAGTGGAAAAGTTCACTATGCTAAATTGTATGCTTACAATGTTAGATCAAATGCCAATGATGCAAGACCACATATACACAGTGCTAAAAATGAAGGTTCTTATTTTACTAAACCTAGGAATCATATGACTCAACTTAGGAAAAACAAGATTATACCTAGGGAAGACAAGTATAATAGATTGCATGAACATAGGCAACATAGCAACTATTATCAACCAAGGAGAATGCATAATCCAAATGTAATTTGTCATTATTGCAATAGAATCGGACATATTGCTCCTGTTTGTTTCACTAGGCATAGGCATTGGGCTCAAGAAGAAGCTCATAACCATTATGCACCTAACACTCAAGGACCCAAGAAGATTTGGGTACCAAAATCCCTTTGATTTGTTTTGCAGGTATGCTTGAAGGCATCAAGTGTACTTTGGTACCTTGATTGCGGATGCTCCAAGCAAATAACCAAAGAAGCATCCAAGTTCTTAATCAATTCTTGTAGAAATGCAAGGATGAGTGTTGTTTTTTTGTAGGTACCCCTCATTTAAGCAAAAACATAGGGAGAACAAAGGGATGATGAAGAACTTCAAAATTTGAGCAGAAATCTCAATACATCGATGTTGAGTATCACAACATCGATGTTCAGCTAAGCTTTCTAACATTCTTTATTTTGGCACATATAGAAGTGTATAGGTGTAGATAATATGTTGCACTTGTTCAAAGCTCCACCTATTTCTTACATAAGCACTTCTCAACCTCTTCTTATCATTATTTCTTTTTGCTAATGCCAAAAGGGGGAAAATAGGGAGAAGTATATGCACCACGATGGGGGGAATCATAGTTTGTACAACATAGGGGGAATCATCTTTATGTTATAAACATTAGCATATACTTCTAGGTGTTTGTCATTATCAAAAAGGGGGAAAATAGGGAGAAGTATATGCACCACGATGGGGGGAATCATAGTTTGTACAACATAGGGGGAATCATCTTTATGTTATAAACATTAGTATATACTTCTAGGTGTTTGTCATTATCAAAAAGGGGGAAATTGTTAGAACCTATGTCTTCATGGTTCATTCATTACAGGTTTTGATAAATGACAAACCAAGATCATAACCAAGAAGAAGCAAAAAGAAATCAAGCAAACAAGTACTCAACCAAAGTGATCAAGAATTCAAGAGAAGATATGATCAAGAGTTGAAGTGCAAGAAGAGCAAGAGAAGTTAGGACTCATTTGTACAAGGTAAAACACTCAACTTCTCTTAGGCATTGGCTCAAACAAAACAAATTTCACTTATACATTTCATAGCATGCTTTCAGTCATATAATTGTATTTTGAGTTTAAAACATCGATGTTGTCCTCAAAAACATCGATGTTCTGTGTTTTCAAGTCTTTCTCAAAATTTGGCAGAAGCACCAAAACATCGATGTTGTAATTAAAACATCGATGTTGTGATTTCTTCAAAGATTTCCAAAATTTGGCAGTAGGCAAATAACATCGATGTTGGCTTCCTAAACATCGATGTTCTTGTGACCGTTGGTCAAAACATCGATGTTTCCAATCCAACATCGATGTTCATGAAAACTTGTCTTAGAAATAGAATTTTGCCGAAGCCAAAAAACATCGATGTTGGCTAATCAAACATCGATGTTTCACAAAACATCGATGTTTCATTTTCCAACATCGATGTTCTTGCATAAACCTTTTTCAAAAGAATTTTGCCGAACCAAAATAACATCGATGTTTGGATTCAGAACATCGATGTTTTAGTTACCGTTAGCCCAAAATTCAAATTTTATGGGCAAAACATCGATGTTCTCCTTTAAAACATCGATGTTTAAGGCATGGTCCAGACAACTTTTCAGCACCCACTAAGCTTTGCTTAAAGGTGTTTTTCTTGGGTGGATTTCAAACGGCTCCATGACTTTTCAGAGCTATATATTGAGCATTTTTAGCTGGGTTTATAATCTAATCAACTCTCTAATTCATTCATCATTCATTGCAAAACATTCATTCAAGTTTAAGAGCCAATTCCTTTGAGATTATTGAGAGTTGCCTTATTAGAGCTTAATTGTAACTCATACCCACTCTTGAGAGAGCTTTTGTTTGAGTAATCTTTATAGTGTTGTTCATACACTGAAAGGGAGGTTTGTTCCCTTGTAGCTACTCATAGGAAGAGTGATTTTCTTTCCTTGAGAGAAGTCTTGAAGTGAGGTATCTTCAAGCAAGTGTGTAGGATTCTTGTGATTAGAATTCCTAGGCTGTAAACGGTTTGTTAAGCACCCGGAAGCTTAACGGTAGATAGTGAACTCTTCAAGTGTACCTTGAAGGACTGGATTAGCCACAAATTAGTTGTGTGTGAACCAGTATAAAAATCTCTTGTGTCCTTCTATTTTTCAATTCCGCACTTCATTTCCTGCAAAGTTTTAAATTTTCGGTCATAAGCTATTCACCCCCCCTCTAGCTTAAGTCTATTGTTCCTAACAAACAACCGGTTCTCAACATTGGGCAAGCCTCATATTTGCCCTCAACGACAACCCCAAATAAGTAAATGGGAGCTTCTCCACCTTACACAAAAGATAACCCGCAAGGGTTCTTACTTTAGAATGTGATAAGTAAATGCCAGCCAAACTGCACTTGTTGAAATTTATATTCAAACCTGATAATAATTCAAAACACCGTAAGACACGATTAAGATTGAGCAAAGAGTTATATTAGCATGAGAGAAAATAAGTGTATCATTAGAAAATTGTCACCCCATTCATGCTTAAAGGGAGACCTTCAGCTGCCAATAAGAAAAGGAAAGGAGATAGTGGATCTCCTTGCTTCAAGCCCTTTTGCATCCCAAACTGAGCTGAGAGGGAACCATTGATGAGGACTGAGAGTGTGGAAGACTGGAGGCTTGACTTGTTCCATGACGTCTACCTTGTCCCAAATCCCATCCTGTCCATAACCTGGAAAGGTAATCCTACGATACCGAGTCATACACCTTACAAAAATCGAGCTTCCAAACAATTGCCTTTCTCTTGGAAGTTTTTAGGGAGTGAACCACTTTCGAAGCCATCAAAGCACAATCTAGAATGTTCCTTCCTACTATAAAAGTCGATTGTGTCTGACTAATCAACAAGTTCATAACCGGCTTAATCCTCTCAGCCAGAATTTTTGACCCAATCTTATAGATGCCATAAATCAGAGTTATAGGCCGAAACTCATTAAAATCTGTCGCACTCCGACTTCTTGGGTGTAAGAGTTATATAGATAGATGTGGAACCCTTATGAAGAGTCCCAGTAGCAAAGAAATAATCCACCATATCGAATAAATCGTTCTTTAACAACCCCTAGCACTTCTTGTAGAATGAAGAATTTAAACCATTTGGTCCTTGCGAGTCAGCGCTGTCACATGCCCACACACAGCTTTAACTTCCTCCAAAGTGATTTGGCGCTCCAAGAAAAGTGTCGTAGGCTGGTCAATTGAGGCAAATTGATCCTAAAGACCTCCAATCTCCAATCAAACTAGGGTTTAGTATCCCTATTCTTCACCTCCTAAACTCAAGGATTAGGCAACAAACAATAAGGAATACAAGGAGTTGATTAATCACCACAAGTAAAACACTTGATAAGAGAAATCAATCCTAAAGAGTAAAACCAAGAGAATCCCTCTCTTGTTTTTTGATTGAATTCCTCAATCAAGAAGCACACCAAAGGAGAGCATTTAGCTTCCTTAAAAATCACTCAAATTTCATGTATATTCTGATTTCAAACTTAGTATATAGTTGGCTTTTATAGAAGCCAAAAAACAAATGATTGAATTTTAAATACAAGCAGTAATCATCTTTTGTTTTCTTTAATGCACACCAACCACACTAACACCAACCACACCAACAAATCAAATGATGAAAGAGCACTCAATATGGATAGTGGTTATCTCTAGCTCCTTAGAGAATTTTCTAACCTGAAAATGAACAGTAAACGCCGACAGTGAATAGTAATTTCCGATGTGAATAGTAATTTTCGGGTTGGGCGGTAAAAACGACTACTTTCGATTTGAATCCTTCAAAATGCTCACAAATTTAGGAATCTCTTTAAATTCTTCTCCAATCTTGATCATGTGAACTTGATTAATCTAAGCTTGTGCAAAGTGACTCTTCTTGTGCATCTTTGAGCAAGCCTTTGTGATTGCATCTTGAAGCATGAATTTGCCTTCAACTCCTCCTCTTGAGCTTGGTGTACCCTTGGTCGTATCAACCATTGTCCAAGCTAGATACATGATGCAAGTGCCTTTGTTTGTCTTCTTTCCTTCTCCCCAGAAAACGTAACCATAAGCAGGTTCTCCTATCCTTCCTACTGTGAGGACCCGGGCTACAAAATTTCTAATATCTTCACCTTATTCTTCTTCATTCTTACCCAACAATCAATGGAGTCGCTGGAAAAATCAGGGGAAAAACTATTCTTTGGTAACAGAGCTTAGGAAACATATTTTAGGCAACAACAGAAGGGACTGATCTTTAGCGAACTAGAGATTGTTGGATCTGGGGGTTCGTCACGGGTAGGAAAGTTTTAGGCACTTACCTATGTTGGGGCGAAATCTTGTGCAATAATTGAACCGTTTTTGTATGCCTTGTGAGTGTGTGAATAGTGAAATAAATCATAGAAATAATAATAATCAAAAATCAAAAACAACACAAAAAATTAAACAATAATTGGGCTTGAGTCTCCACCACTAAAAATCACCTACGTACCCTGGCAACCGGGTTCAAAGCCCGCGTAGTTCTCACATGGCTTCACACAACAGCTACATCATGATCATCACAGCAAGCATCACAACGAATTATCAGCAAGAAAATAATAAAAAGGGATCGGAATCTACCTCTTGTAGGCCTCCTCTAGCTCCTTCTTTTGGGTTGTTGTCTAACCCTACTTCTTGTCCACTTTTTAAGCTTCACCTTTGATCTCCTACTTGCTTCCTGTTATTGGCTTCTTCTTGATGCTCCTCTCCACGAAATTCCTCTAGAATAACAGCCCTCTAAAGTGTTTCTAGGCTTAGAGAAGTAGGATTTCTCTAAGCACCTAAGCTTATGGCGTGTATGCTCTCTAGAGTTTGTGACCTTTGAAAAGTGAGTAGGGGGGTCTATTTATATTGTTCTGGAGCTATAGAGGTTGTGGAGCTCTTAATGAGCAGGATTTTTATTGAAAATCCGATCATTAGCGCACAAGATTGCATTAATGATAAAAAAATCTTCAAAAAAAAGCAAGACAGTGCCACATGACCGTCAGCCACAGTGGTCTTGCCGTGATGGCCGCCACATGGCAGCGATTTTCCTTATATGACCGCCCGGGCATGGCGGTCATCGCTTATCAATTATGGTCTGACTTGATTCTCACGCGCAATTAACACCTTGCCAGACTAGAAAGTATCATTTTCTTGATTACTACTCCTCCTAAACTTTCCATGTATCACTAATACACCCTAATAACTCACTTTCCATACACTTTTACCCTAAAAACGCACCATATAAAAAAGGTAAGTTTTGATTCTGATTTTTCAGGAAAATTACAACTATATTAGACTAAAATTAATGTGTTTTCATAAGCCAAAACTTCTGGAGGGTCCATATTCTATTAATTCAAACCTTAAACATATTTCTGGCGCAAGATTAAATCAGCTCATTAACCTTGGGTTAAAACACATAAAAAGGTCCAAACTAATAAAATATCCATATCTTATTATTTAAACTCTAAATATATTTTTAGCTCATAATTAAATCATCTCATTAAGATTGGGCTAAAACACATCAAAAATTCTAAAATAACAAAATATAGTTGGTCCAAATTTGGGTGCTCACACCTACATCTACCCCAACCCCTCACGGTTCTAGTCTTACTACACCATGAATGCCACTTTCACATTCACAACTTCCACCTCCAACCTCATCTCAGTTACCTAGGACCACTCTGACACAAACACTGTTCTCTCCTTTATTACTCACACACTACTCGAGTCTTGCATTCCTTCTTCTTCTCAGCCTCCCTCTTTCGTTGGCAGTTACCAACTTCCGACACCACCACCACCAAACCCAACAGCCAAAACTCATGATATGTGACTTCGAGCCAATCCCAAAGCCACCAAACCTTATTCTCCTTCTAATCACCAATGTCATTACCATCCAGTACTTTAATATAGAATTGAGTTGTTACACTGAAGCCTCCAAACACTTGGTTTTGCACCATTGATGAGCTCAAAATTACATACTTTTACAGCATACACTGCAGTCTTTTGGCCTTGCATTTAGCATCCATTCATGCATTTAGATAGGAAATCACTTGCTTTTACACCAAATTCTACTTTCCTAGTTCTTGTTTGCTTTCAGGTGCAATTAGGTCCTTTTTGGAGTGGATTTTGACAATGTTGGCCCGAAAACAGCAAGGCGCTGCTGAATGACCAGTTCTAGTTCAACCTGCACCAGCGACAGCGCCCAGTTGCAATCTGACAACGGCGCTGCGTCAAAGTCTTGATTTTTATAATTAATTCGGAGACTAGCACCCAAATTCAAGGAGATTTTATTGAAGATCATGTGGACACTCCTTGGAAGGAAAGAAGACCTTTTGCTACTAGGTTTTCAGAAGAAAACTTATTCCTCATGAATTAGGGTTTTAACAAAAGATTTGTTCTCTATAAACAGAAAAGAACAAAACCCTAAAGACTATCTTCGACTTCTCTACTTTCAGGAGCAGAACACACAGCTTTCAGAGGAGAAGGAGCTTGAAGAATTCGATTGAAGTAAGTGAAGACTTTAGGTTCATAACTTGACAGCATGTCGCTGTCGCTTATTACTTTGTTTATTGTTCTTAGTTTCTTCATGAACTAAATTCCTTAATCTAGGTTTATGGGATGTAGCTAAAGTTATGTTTGAGTAATAATTCGTTTTTTGGCTTCTATTATTCGTTATTCTTTGATTTGTGTATGGAGAGCTTAACAGCGCATGCGGCCTGATCACCCTCTTGTGCACCTTAGACGACCTAGTGAAGCACTGAACAAGAGAAGTTAGGAAATCTGATCGTTCCACACACAACCTCTATCCTAACTATTGTCGAAAGAGATTTTTAGGGTAGTTGAGGATCCAGCACCTAGTACAGCGCCTACTGCACCTTAGGACAGGCAACACTGGCGAACAACAGGTTGTTCGGGACTAGAGTAGGTTTAAAATAATAGTGAACAGCTGGTTGTAGATGTTATAGACTAGGGAACCCTATAAGGTAGACGAATAAATTAGCCAAATCATAGTTTTATTACTTAGGCAGCACCCGCTGTAGTGAACCCCGGACAACCTAGGTTTCTTTATTACTGCTTCTTCCTACCAGTACACGCTATTTCTTTATTTACTGTTTATTTACCTTCATTTATTCAGTTTATTACCCTCACCCATTTGATACTTTTATTTATTTTTTGTTTTATAGCCTAATCGATCGAAAGCTCTAAGGACAGTGTTATTTCGCAGTCCTTGTGATTCGACCTTGTTTACTACAGCAACGCTATGCACTTGCAGCCGGTTTTGCACGAAGAAGTTTTTGGCGCCGTTGTCGGGGACTACGCTAAATAATACTACTTAGTGTTTTAAATTGATTAGGCTTTCTTTATTTTCTGTTTTTCTTTGTTTACTTGTGGCAGGTAGTTGACAGTGCATGCTGTACCCTCTCTAGTAGTGTCTCGATTAGTGTATGCAAACCAGGAGTCAAAAGCCTAATCTTGTACACATCCCTGACATTGAAGGTGCTGCTAGGGCGAACCGCAGGCAAGCAAGGCAACAAAAACCAGATGAAACAGTTGAGTCAGTGACCATGGCCCATATCGATCCTCCTAACAACGGCTGGGATGTCGATGTTAATATCATCAACCCCCCACGCGGCCAGGATGACCCACTAAGGAATGATGAAGGCAATATCATCAATCCTGTAGGCCCGAGGAACCAGCAGTGCCAGCATCAGATTGCTGTCGCTCATGATGTTGTCGATCCTTTCGCCAACATCCCTAATCTGCCAATCAATCAGCTTATGCGACCTCGCCATACAGCACCTACTGGAGCCATAGCACCATTCAATAATGATCAACCTTATGAGCTCCGAACCAACTTGGTTCAAATGGTGCAAAATAAGCAGTTTGGAAGATCAGCATTGGAGGACCCTAACCAGCACTTGGAGGACTTCCTGGATATCTGTGCCACCACCAGGATTCAGGGGTATTCTGAAGATACCATGAAACTCCATCTTTTCAAATTTTCCCTCAGGGATGGAGCCAAACGATGGCTGAAAACTTTGCCAGCAAGCAGCATCACCAGCTGGGCGCAAATAGAGGAGGCATTCTTGAAGAAATACTTCCCCGACACCAAGGTGGATGAGCTTCGTGGGCAAATCTGCAATTTCACGCAAAAATATGATGAAACAATGGTACAAGCATGGGAGAGATTCCAGGATCTGATCCAGCTTTGCCCAGCTCATATGGTGTACCCGCCAGCACTGCTGGGGATCTTCTATCGCGCCATGTCACCTGAGGATAGGCTTACTCTCAATGCTGCAGCGTTTGATGGGAAGTTTAAGCATGCACCGTATGAGGATGCCAAAAGAATCATGCTTAACCTTGAAGATGATGATGAGCCACGCTGCAATACAAGGGCAGTGCATCATGTTGACAAGAACAACAATATTGAGGCCCAGCTTGCTGCAATCTCCAAGCAACTCAAAGATTTGACCACCAAGCTAGTGTAGCCTGTAGCTCAGGTACAACCTATTGCCCAATATAGCATATGTGAAATTTGCAGTGGCCCTCACTCTTTTCTTGAGTATCCTGAGAACAATTTCGAGGAGGCAAATTTCATAGATCGCCACCCAAATCAGTCATACAACAACTACAACCAGGGGTATAACCAGGGCTGGCGTTCAAACCCCAACCAGAGCTACAATCAAGGGTACCAGCATCAGGGACAGCAGCAGCAACGGCAAGGAGGACAACAAGGAGGATACTCAGAATTAACCCAGACGATGAAGCAGCTGCTTGAAGGTCAGAATAGGAAGGACAAGGAGCTAAATCAGCTGAAGGAACACAACAAAAAGCTAGAAAATCAAGTTGCGCAATTTGCTATGCAGCAGCAGCCACAAGGGAGGTTACCAGGGCAACTGGAGGAAAATCCAAAACAGCAGTGTCAGGCTGTGATTTTAAGGACTGGAAAAGAGCTTCCAAATCCTGTTCCTAAGCCAACTAAGGTGTCCCAACCAGAACCCAAGGAGAAACAAGATGCAGCAGTTGAACCAGTGACACTGCTGGAAGCCGCGCCAAAGAAAACACCACTGCCAGTACCATTCCAGCCCCCGCTGCCATATCCACAGGTGTACAAGAAGAGCAGACTTGAGGACCATTACCGTAAGTTTGTGGATATGCTCAGTGGCATTAGATTGGAGATTCCCTTCACCACTGTTCTGGATCAAATGCCCACCTATGCTAAATTTTTGAAAGAGATTCTTACAAACAAGCGCACTATCGAAAAGCAAACAGCGACGCTGACAGCAAACTGCAGTGCCGTGCTGCAACATCAGATTCACATCCCCAAGTTGGGTGACCTAGGGAGTATTTCAATACCTTGTGAAATTGATACCCAGAACTTTAACCGAGCTTTACGTGATCTTGGGGCCAGTGTGAGCCTGATGCCTTTATTAGCAGCCTAACAGCTGGACTTTGGAGAAATCAAGCCTACCCGCATGGTACTGCAGCTTGCTTACCGATCCGTAAAATATCCAGTAGGGGTCCTTGAAGATGTACTAGTCAAGGTGGGAAAGTTCTATATTCCCTGTGATTTTGTTATCGTGGACATGAAGCTCGATGACAAGACCCCCATCATCCTTGGCCGACCTTTCTTTGCTACAGCGGGTGCGCTCCTTGATGCTCGAGATGGGAGTGTGACATTACGCGTTGGGGAAGAGACAGTGGAGTTCAACGTACAGAGAGCTCTAAAGTTTGAAGTCCCCTCTAATGCCTGATACATGGTCTTGATCTTAGAGGATGATCTAGAAGATATTGTCACGGAGACAACGCCCGCTGTGCATTCAGATGATGCACTATTGGTTTGTTTAGCGACAAGTGCAGTGCCAGAAGATGACGACCTTGTTGTGGGAGATGTAGCACATCAGTTATCTACTGCCCCAATTCTGCATCCTTCCAGCATGTGTTTGAGGTACTCCAGCGCGACACTGGCACTGAAACAGCGACAGCGGATGCTGTACCTCAGCCCGCCGTACCAAAGGTGGAACTAAAACCCCTTCCATCACATCTCAGGTATGATTTCCTTGGTTTCAATTATTCATATCTCATTATTGTTAGTGCTGACCTTTCTGCAGATGAGACCAGTGCCTTGCTGGCTGTCCTTATGCAGCATCGCGCTGCTATTGGCTATACCATTAAAGACATCAGGGGGATCAACCCCTCTCTATGTATGCACCGCATTCCATTGGAGGAGGGATGCAAAGCCACTATTGAGCATCAGAGGAGGTTGAATGAGAACATGAAGGAGGTGTTCAAGAAGGAAATCCTCAAACTTCTTGACGCTGGCATCATATATCCCATCTCGGATAGCCCATGGGTGAGTCCAGTTCATGTGGTGCCTAAAAGTGAGGGATGACAGTAGTTCGCAATGCCAACAATGAGTTGATACCAACTCGGACAGTGACGGGTTGGCGCATATGCATTGACTACCGTAAGCTCAACAGCGCCACCCATAAAGATCATTTCCCCCTCCCTTTTATCGATCAAATGCTGGAACGACTGGCCAAGCACACACACTTCTGTTATTTGGATGGATATTCAGGGTTCTTCCAAATTCCCATCCATCCAAACGATCAGGAGAAGACAACTTTCACCTGCCCATACGGTACGTTTGCATACAGGCGCATGCCGTTCGGTTTATGCAATGCACCTACTACTTTTCAGCGTTGTATGATGAGCATATTTTCTGATTTTATTGAGGATATCATGGAGGTATTTATGGATGACTTTTATGTATATGGAACTTCATTTGATAATTGCTTAAGAATTCTAACCAAGGTGTTGCAGTGTTGTGAGGAAACTCATCTTGTGCTTAATTGGGAGAAGTGTCACTTCATGGTAAAAGAGGGCATTGTATTGGGACATTTAGTCTCAGCTCGTGGTATTAAGGTTGATAAAGCAAAAATTGAAGTTACTGAAAAATTGCCTCAACCCACGAAAGTGCTCGCTGTTCGTAGTTTCCTTGGGCATGCTGGTTTCTACCGACGCTTTATTAAGGACTTCTCAAAGATTGCAAAGCCTTTGATGAACCTCTTTAATAAAGATGTCGACTTTGTATTTGAACAATCTTGTGTAGATGCCTTTTGCAGGTTAAAGCAGGCGCTGGTGACCGCACCAATCATGCAGCCACATGATTGGACGCTGCCCTTCGAGATCATGACTGACGCCAGCGACCATTCCGTGGGCGCTGTGCTGGGGCAGCGAAAAGATGGAAGGCTCCATACCATCTATTACGCCAGTCGTACACTGGACGATGCCCAGCTCAACTATGCCACTACAGAGAAGGAGCTGCTGGCCGTAGTCTTTGCTATTGACAAGTTCCGATCATACCTTCTAGGATCCAAAGTGATTGTTCATACTGACCATGCTGCTCTGCGATACCTCTTGACCAAGAAGGAGGCTAAGCCCCGCCTCATCCGCTGGATGCTTCTCCTTCAAGAATTTGATTTGGAGATCAGAGACAAGAAGGGAACGGAGAATGTGGTAGCGGACCATCTTTCCCGCATTATTCTAAATCGGGAATATTCACCATTGGATGAGCCCCCTATCAATGATCAGTTACCGGATGAGTTATTAGTGGCCGCAGTGCACGCTGTATGGGCAACACGACCCGCTGCCAACGTTTTCAGAACCGATTAACCGTGGTATGCATAGTATGTGAATTATATAGTATGTGGTGTTTTTTCCCCTTGATATTAACTACAGTCAAAAGAAGAAATTCTTATCTGATATCAAGCATTACTACTATGATGAGCCGGATTTGTTCAAATGTTGTGGAGATGGTCTTATTTATAAATGCTTACTTGAAGAATCCCACAAGACAGTCCTTGCCAGTTGCCATCAGACCCCTTATGGAGGACATTATGGAGCTCAGAAGACGACAGTAAAGGTGCTTCACTCTGGTTTCTTTTGGCCGGCTATCTTCAAAGATGCTCGGGAATTCGTGAAGTCTTGTAATCATTGCCAGCTCACTGGAAATATTTCCCAGCGCCATGAAGGTCCGCAGTAGGGCCTGCTGTTTGTCGAACCCTTTGATGTATGGGGTATTGACTTCATGGGTCCTTTTCCTTCCTCCCATTCACACCAGTACATTCTGGTAGCTGTGGACAATGTGACCAAATGGGTTGAAGCTATTGCATCTCCCATTAATGATGGCTCTATTGTTTCTCGATTCTCGAAGAAGAATATTTTCACTCGGTTTGGTGTTCCAAGGGTCATTATTAGTGATGGAGTGTCCCACTTTTGCAACAAGCTATTTGGGGCGCTGTTGAAGCATTATGGGGTCACCCACCAGGTTGCAACACCCTATCACCCTCAAACCAGCGGTCAAGTGGAAGTTTCTAATAGGGAGATCAAGAGTATCTTGGAGAAAACTGTCAGCACCACCCGCAAGGACTAGTCTATGAAGCTTGATGATGCGCTCTGGGCTTATCGGACGGCCTACAAGACCTCTATTGGCACCACCCCTTATCGATTGGTGTATGGGAAGTCCTGCCACTTACCAGTGGAGTTAGAGCATAGAGCTTATTGGGCAATCAAGGCCCTTAACTTCGATGACAAGGTAGCAGGTGCTGTCAGGCAGCTCCAGCTCAATGAGATTGAAGAAATCCGCCTTGAGGCTTATGAGAACAATAAAATTTACAAGGAAAGGTCCAAAAGGTGGCATGAGGGGAACATCCTCAGAAGGCAATTCAAGGCGGGTGAACAGGTGCTGCTGTTCAATTCTCGACTGAAGTTGTTTCCTGGAAAACTTCGCTCATGCTGGACAGGACCCTACACGGTGGTAACTGTTTTTCCACATGGTGCTGTTAAAATCCAAAAGGGGGACCATTCGCTTTTCAAAGTCAATCACCAGCGGCTCAAGCGCTATTTTCCCAATGCCCCGATTGATGAGCCACTGGTTGCTTCACTAGCAGCACCCGCTGTTGAGTGATTTGCTTTATATCCAGCTACAAGACGTAAAAGAAGCGCTGCTCGGGAGGCAACCCGAGGGTAAGTTTTAATGTTTTTAGTACATCCCATTTATTTTATCTTTGTTTGGTTTTTGTTTGTTGTTCTTTTGCAGTCCCAAAAAGTAGAAAGATCAGAAAATACCATAAAGACGAGGATTTGAAGGACTACAGCACGCACTGTGGCTATTATCGCACGCATTGACATCCAGAGAAGCCACTTAAACTCTTCTTTTATTTTTCTGCTCTGCATGTCCTGTTGAGTGCATCTTACACCTTGTGTGCTAAATGTCCATCATACCCTTGCATCCATGCATTTTTCATAACATGAAAGCTCATGCTAAAATATTAGTTTGGGGAAGAAAGACAGAAATTTTGCAGCAGACAGAGTCATCATGGCAGCAAATTTGGGATTCCAAGATATATTGGGTTGCTAATTTTGGGGGTGCACTATTCATGGCGGTTCCTCTCTTCTCCATGTAACTTCCCCCATTACCATCCCCACCCCTCCATATTCTCTCCAGTTTCCAACACTCACACACCCACCAACACCATAATTACCTCTCCCTCTTTTCCATAAACTCGTCGCCCACACTCTCTTTCTTCCTTCTCTTTCTCACACACGTTCCCCTCTACACCAAATCCCTAACCCCCGATTTTGTCCCTTTTCTTCCTTCGCCATGGCCGACGGCGAGAAAACCCCCACCACCCCTCCCTTCACTACCCCACCGTCTACTGACTCCGCAACAACCCACTAGACCACCATCGTCGCTGCCCCAACACCCTTACACACACCCCCAATTGCTACAGTGGCCACCCCCACCTCTACTGTTGCAGCCACCCAAACACCAACCACCCCACTCCCAACCGCCACACCACTCACCGATACCAACAATCCCCCTACACCCGTCCTATCTGATGCCTCTTTATCTCATAGTGACCAAACACTGCCCCCATCGCGCTGCTCTCTCCCACAGGAGGGCGATGAGCTGGTGAATCTTAACGACGAGGCCACTCCACCCGAAGCTGCTCGCCCTGCTCGCAGCACTGGCACTCGCAAGAGTAGCCGCACCGCCACTCAGATCGCTTCCTAGAGTAGCCGCGCCACCGCCGCTAAGCGCGAGGGCAAGCGCAAGGTCTCAGCGTCCCCCCTACTATCAAGAGCGAGGATCGGAGCCCAGCCCCTGAATCCCCTCCACTGGCCAAACGCCAGCAACGCTCCGTGACACCTGCTTCCGGGCACAGCGGCCGCCGAAAGCAACTCGCGAGTGTTGGTAAAGAGGTAGTCAAAACCGCACTCGCTGCTCCCAAGCCACCGGTGGAGATTAAATTCATCAACAACACCCACCATGAACAGCACGCGCTGCAATCCACCAAGGAGGTTCTCAATACCAGATTCTTCGATAAGGGTCCCACTATGCCTATAAATTTCCACCCCTTATTGACGATCTTTTTGCGGCTGTTGGTTGGGTTAAATTTGCGGAGATGTATCAGTCTAGCTATCCGGCGTTGACCCATGAGTTCTGTGGGAGCTTCACGACTATCCCGGGTGACAGCGCCGCTGGGATAGAGGAGTCCATCTCCTTTCGGTTGGACAATCGCACTCACAGCATGACCCTGTCAGAGTTTAATGCTTTATTTGGTTTTCCAGTTGATGGGCTGAGGGCGCCACCGCCAGAATATAATGCCCAGGCTGCATGGGCTGATATCTCGATTGACAGGCTGAAGTATAGTCCCTCTTACTCTCTTGGCACAGCTCTTAAGACTCTCATGCTCAGGTATGTGCATAATTTTTTGACTCGGACCCTTTTTTGTCGTAGCAGTAGCAAGACAGTGGTTGCTCGGAATGAGTTGTTTTTCCTGTGGTGTTTTGTTCATCGCCGGTCGATCAATGTGGGCAGCTACCTCTTTGCTCGCTTTGAACACCATTTGAAGCAAACCTATTTAGGGTGTTCTGGCTTTATCACAGCGCTAGCGGAGCATTTTGGTGTTGATCTGTCTAAGTATGATGCGCTTAATGAGATTACTACATGCGAACAGACCGAGGCTCTCAAGTTCCTAGGTCCGTTCCCCACTGACAAGCCTACGCCAGCGCCTGCTGCTCCTGGGAGTTCCACCACCATGGTCGCTGCCTCCGGTTCCTCCCCTGCTCCAGCGGCCACTGCTGCGGATATAGTGATGCTGCAGCAACACTTTGATGCCCGATTCCAGACGCTGCAGGACACTATCTGTGTTTATATTTATGCATTCTGTTTATGGCCAATTGATTTTTGATGTGTATGCTGCTGGATTTTATTATACCTTCTCGATTTTATTCGCTGAAGCAGCATGCTGCAGCGCACGCTGTTGTTTTACCCGTTTCAATTTCCTGATATTTTTTACAATCTTACATCTGATAATCAGTTCAAGTTCAGTATGGTTTAGTTTGTACAGGATGAGAAAATCAAAATCACTTGGGAATCGTGATACCAACGAGGTAACTTGTGCCAATTGCTCTTCTTTTAACTTTACAGTGCCCGCTGTCAGTCATCTTAGAACCGATTCTCGTTTTTCTTTTGAAGCGAAATTTTTAGTATATTGGTACAATTGAGGAGATGATATAGGCATTGTTTGCTGAGCTTAACGTGACTTTTATCCTACCTATATCGTAATTTCCACTTGACAACCCTTTGAGCCTAGATTGATGGTCAAATTTATTTTCACATACCCTCACCATCATACCTGAGCTGTTTGGGCCTTGCATGACCATCAAAGTGCTTTAAAGCTTGCTATTCTTCAAATTATAGCCCGACCCTGTCTGTTTGTCTTCCTGGTTCTAACTTTTAGGTTGACAGCGTCGTGATAGCACCCGCCGTAAGGTGAAAACACAAGGACTTTGTCGAGATATTAAATGGAGATGAGTGATGTACTATAATGTGATCAAGGGAGTAGTTCAAAATGAAAAGAAAAAAAAATAGAGAGAGAGATATATAAAAAACAAAAAAAAAATCTCTATACACTCCCATGATAAGTCTCTTGCTCTCATTATCTCCTGCAACTCTAATTGTGCTCTAAAGGTTCATAAATTCTTGATTCGATCAGTAATTTGTGGAAGAGGCTATCCTAAGTTAGGATTCTTGGAAGGTAAGAAGTTTTTGTTATCCATCTAATTCCCATTCTTTGTTAGCCCTTAACCAACCCCATTACAAGACCGAGAAAGACCTTTTGATCCTTAATTATGCCTTTATGCTCATTAGTAGAGATTGGAAATTTGAATAGGCTTATGAGATGGTTGATTAGTTTGGGTATTTACCTTTTTGTAAAGGCATAAGGAGCTTCGAGGGTTAAATGGCTACCTTGTTGATTTTCTTTTAATCATTTCTGTGCTTTCTGAACTTTGTTGGATTAGAACTGATAATTTTTCTTCAATGAGACAATTCAGGATTTTGACAGCGAGAGCTGTAGTGTGCGTGGCAGGTGCTGCTGATGTGTTTTAATTCCGAGATGGTTGTTGTAATTTCCTGCTGCACCGTTCTCTTTATGATTAAGTTTATGTTTTGCTTGGGGACAAGCAAAGGTTCAAGTTTGGGGGAATTCGATGGACACGAAATTACATACTTTTACAGCATGCACTGTAGTCTTTTGGCCTTGCATTTAGCATCCATTCTTGCAATTAGATAGGAAATCACTTGCTTTTACACAAAATTCTACTTTCCTAGTTCTTGTTTGCTTTCAGGTGCAATTAGGTCCTTTTTGGAGTGGATTTTAACAATAATAGCCCGAAAATAGCAAGGCGCTGCTGAATGACCAGTTCTAGTTCAACATTCACTAGCGACAGCACCCAGATGCAACCTGACAGCGGCGCTGCGTCAAAATCCTGATTTTTATAATTAATTCGGAGACTTGCACCCAAATTTAAGGAGATTTTATTGAAGATCACGTGGACACTCCTTGGAAGAAAAGAAGACCTTTCGCTACTAGGTTTTGTGAAGAAAACTTATTCCTCAAGAATTAGGATTTTAACAAAAGATTTGTTCTCTATAAATAGAAAAGAACAAAACCCTAAAGACTATCTTCGACTTCTCTACTTTCTGGAGCAGAACACACAGCTTCCAGAGCAGAAGGAGCTTGAATAATTCGATTGAAGCAATTGAAGACTTTAGGTTCATAACTTGACAGCATGTCGTTGTCGCTTATTACTTTGTTTATTGTTCTTAGTTTCTTCATGAACTAAATTCCTTAATCTAGGTTTATGGGATGTAGCTACAGTTATGTTTGAGTAATAATTCGTGTTTTGGCTTCTATTATTCGTTATTCTTTGATTTGTGTATGGAGAGCTTAACAGCGCATGCGGCCTGATCACCCTCTTGTGCACCTTAGAGGACCTAGCGAAGCACTGAACAGGAGAAGTTAGGAAATCTGATCGTTCCATACACAACCTCTATCCTAACTGTTGTTGAAAGAGATTTTTAGGGTAGTTGAGGATCCAGTACCTAGTACAGCGCCTACTACACCTTAGGACAAGCAACACTAGCGAACAGCAGGTTGTTTGGGACTAGGGTAGGTTTACAATAATAGTGAACAGCTGGTTGTAGATGTTATAGACTAGGGAGCCTTACAAGGTAGACGAATAAATTAGCCAAATCATAGTTTTTTTACTTAGACAGCACCCGCTGTAGTGAACCCCGGACAACCTAGGTTTCTTTATTACTGCTTCTTCCTACCAGTACACGCTATTTCTTTATTTACTGTTTATTTACCTTAATTTATTCAGTTTATTACCCTCACCCAATCGATACTTTTATTTATTTGTTGTTTTATAGCCTAATCGATCGAAAGCTCTAAGGACAGTGTTATTTTGCAGTCCCTATGATTCGACCTTGTTTACTACAGCAACGTTGTGCACTTGCAGCCGATTTTGCACAAACAACCATGCTATACAGAGTGAGATAACTGCCTTGATTAAGAATAATACATGGAGTCTTGTACCACGTCAAACTCACATGGACAATTGTGGGAATAAGTGTGTCTGTTGCATTGAGAAATGAGCTGATGGCACGTTTCAAAGATCGTCTGGTTGCTAAGGGTTTTAATCAGCGAGAGGGGTTTGATTTCGTAGAAATCTTTAGCCTAGTTGTTAAACCAACAAATTATTCATATTGTTCTCTTATATGCTATATCACGATAATGGATTGTGAAACAGCTAGATGTCCGGAACACTTTTCTAAGCGGATTTCTTCATAAGGATATTTTTATGATGCAACCGCAAGGTTTTGTGGATACCAATAATCCCACACAAGTTTGAAGCTTCATCGATCCTTATATGGACTCAAGCAAACACCACGGGCTTGATACTCCAATTGAGTGCTTATCTTATTAAACAAGGATTTCGGATTTTCGAGTCTGATCCTTCTTCACTTATTTATCGCAAAGGCATTAAATTTCTCTATATACTTATTTATGTTGACATAGTAGTGACTGGTAATGATTCACAGTTTATTATTGCCTTGATCCAACAGCTTGTTACTGATTTTTCTTTGTGTGACCTTGATGATTGAAGTTGCCCAACTATCTGATGGAATGTTACTTACACAGCGTAAGTACATTGTTGATCTCCTCTCAAGAGCAAGGATCCGTGGTTACAAACCGGCCATGACACCAATCTCTACGACCCAAAAACTGAAGAAAGACATAAGTGAGATCATGGATAATCCTACACTCTATTGTCAGCTAGTAGGTTCTCTTCAATATCTAGCTATTACTAGTCCAAGATATTGTATTTGTTGTGGGTCAAGTCAGCCATTATTTGCACCAACCAATATAGATTACATGGCTGTTAAACGAATCCTAAGGTATCTGAAACATACACCAGCTCATGGATTACG
Organism: Turnera subulata; assembly: GCA_028386065.3. NCBI lineage: Eukaryota > Viridiplantae > Streptophyta > Magnoliopsida > Malpighiales > Passifloraceae > Turnera > Turnera subulata. The sequence continues at coordinate 252,247 of JAKUCV010007142.1, forward strand.
TCTTTATACCACCAATACAATGGAGTTTCATGTTTACACATATCCATATTGGGGAGTAAATCTTAATAATCGCATATCCACCGGAGGCTATCTAGTCTTTCTCGGGCCAATAGCAATGTCTTCTACAGAAGCAGAATATAAAGCTTTGGTTGATGGTGCTGCAGAACTTCTATGAATTCAATCTTTGCTTGACGAATTCGAAATTAGGTATGTCATACCAACACTTTGGTGTGACAATATTAGAGCAACGTATTTGATTCAAAATCCAATTCAAAACTCCAAGACAAAACATATGTCATTGGATTATTACTTCGTCCGAGGTGCACAGTAAAAAGTTACAAGTCCAATATGTTCGTAGTGATAATTAGCCAGCAGATCTTCTAACCAAGCCGTTAAGTAGCAAATGTTTTGTGACACTAAAGAACAAACTCAACCTTTCCTCCCAATCAGGTTCAGTTTGAGGGGGGATGTTAGGATAATCATAGTGTTACTTGTTGACCAAAAATTGGGTCAATCACCTTTTGATGCTAAAGTGTGATTAACCATATGTTGATTATCTGGTTTTGATGACTAACAAATTATAAGTGTGTTGCTAGCTTTGCTTGTGTTGATTTTCGCTTACAAGAAAAATATAGTTTTTACCGATACCATATATTGGACACACGACATATGGTTTTTGTTGCAACCATATCTGCGAGCTGTCACTTTCAACCTTTTGTGCAAGTTGCGTGTGGTCCTCCATGCAATTAAAACCCACTTCCAACAGTTTGAATTGGTGAACAAGTAAGAGGGAAAACTTTATGGAAGTGCAGAAGATATTCCCACCTAACTCCTACTCAACTCCAAAAGGTGGTCCAAACTTTCCAGATTTGGTAATACTTTGCAACCAAGGAGTTGACATGCATAATGGCACCAAACTGAAGCTTTAATAAACTGAAGTCAACTGAAGTACAAGGAGCCATTGCAGGAGCTTATCCCCCATACTCAGATTCTATAAAGAGGGACGTTTACACCTCTGGAACTCAACCCCAGCCATTGAGCAAAATCTGAGTTTATACTAGTGCTTACAATTGTTCAGAATCTGGCACTACTACAAAAAGGCCATTTACTCTCGGATTTAGCAACGGATTTTAAGCGTTTTGTGACGGATTTTTGGATTTGTAACGGATTTTGTCACGGATTAAATCCCTGATTAAACCCTTCGTTGCAAATCCAGTAGTGAGGAAATTTGTAACGGACCACTTTCTGAGGGATTTAGTTGGGAATGGTGCTTTACTAACTATGACGGCCTCGTTTCCCTTACAACATTTTCGTGACTAAAATCCTCACTAACGGTGGGGTTTTTCTATCATATCCCTCACTATTTTTAAAGTAATAAAACCCTTACAATCTAATTCCCCACTAAATCCGTCGCAAATTGTATTTACAAAAACAAAAAAAAAACCCAATACTAATATATTAATATATGCTCCTAATTATTTTTTTTTGGTACAGTAGAAATTAAGAGCGTGTGCAGACAACATAGTAAGCATATCAGTAGGAGGAGCAATACAAAATAAAAGAAATATGCAAATTTTTATTGCAATACTTTTACAAAAATACAAAAATTAATTATAAGACAATAAAATAATTAAAATAGTTTTTACATAGTAAAAAACAACAAATTAAATCAGAATCCAACAAATAAAGATCCGCCTATAGATCTGCTCGAAAACATCAAGCCACGGATAGATCTGCATGCCACCTTTTAGATTTGAACTAGATCTGGGAATCCCAACCTTGGGTTGGCTCGCTCCTACCTTTGACTCCACTGGACATGTCTGGATCTACTCGGAATCCATCACCAACAATCCGATTTCACCATGAGTACACCCAGTTCCTCAAAATCATTCACCAATCAGAACCCCAAACAACAACAACGCCACACAATAATAAGCACAAACACAAAAATAAATTAAGCACCCCACAAATACAAATCGGAAGGAAGGAAAAGGAAAGAAGAAGGAAGCCAGTGACTTATCTATCACACAGTGGTGGCGACCCGCCTTGCATAAGGCCTGACCCTCCTCTTGCGACTTGGTGTTGTGTGGAAGAAGAAGGAGATATGAGATGGAGAAGAGGAATGAGATATGACATGGATAGCGATTGGGTGTTGTGTGGTGTAGAGGACTTGTGTGAAGAAGAGATGAAACGAGGGAGAGAGGATATGAAGCGCAGTCGAGGGAGAGAGGGGGTTTGGGGAAAAAATGAGAGAAAAGAGTGATAAGGATGCGTTTTATAGTCAAGTCAAACCCTAGGGTTTCTTGATGTTGCAAACGACGTCGTTTTGCACACGCATTCATCCTCCCCTAGTCCACGCACATGGTCGAAACGCGTGCTTGACTGTGTTTTATGTTGTGGCTTCTCTAAAACGGCGTCACTTTACTCAAAACGACGCTATCACTTGTGTTCCATACACAGATAACTCTCCTTTTAAAATTAATTTGAACTTTTTTCAAAATCATTTAATTTAATAACCTGACTAAAATACTTTTGATAAAACTAATTAAAAATTTATAGAGTATTTTAGAAAAATAATTTTAAATAAATATAAATAATTTTTATAAATATAGAGTAAAGGCATTTTATAGAAAAAAATTTAAATTGTACTAAAATTTAAATAGAAAATTTCAAATAATTTTTCATAAATAAAAATTTTGAAAATCCTCGGCGTTACACCCGAGACTAAGGCTGTTAAAATCGAGTTTTTACCTTGACTCGGAAATGTCCGGTCAAAAACGTAACATAAAATCGTATCAAATAAGGATAAATAATAATTGAATCATTTACCATCAAAGCGTTATCGACTTTAAAAGTCCTCATTAATTCAACTAATCCGAATCCTCGTTGCATGGCTAAGCCGACCATCCACCATCGAGTTTCCGAACTCACTCATCCCACGAACATAAAGGAACTCATCGTATGGAATACTCATTTGCCTATTACAATGACACTAGAATCATATAGAATTCTTAACATGTCTCCCTAGTCATCTATACATACTAATTACCTAATTATTACCTTTTATATATTTTTATAGAACAACACACAAATATAATTTTTTAATTTAATAAAGTCTCCAATATTCATTTTATAGGGAAAAAAAATACTTTTTAAAAAAACTGTGTTCAAATTTTTCTTACTTAGTAATTAGTGAAAATTTATGATTTTACCTTTGAATATATTTAAAATTTTAGAATGTCCAAGATCGTCTGGTCCTATTCGTAATACTTCCACCACTAATTTATACTAATAATTCCTATATAATTAAGACATGTAACATCAACTAAAATTTAGTAAAAATTATTTTAAAAATTAAGTAAATTATTATAGTGGAAAGAAAGGAATGGGGGGAATAAGAAAAATAAAATTTGATGGATTCGTAAAAAACTTTGGTAGAAAGCGGCGGAGAATCGTAAGACAGAAAGGAAAGAAATGAGAGAGGAGAAAAAAAGGGTAAAGTTATTAATATACTAAAAATTAGTAAGGGAAAATTATCCGTTGCATTTAGTAAGGGAAAATTCCGTCACAATTTGTAAAAAAAATTATCCGTTGCAATTAGTAAGGGAAAATTATCCGTTGCAATTAGTAAGGGAAAATTTCGTCACAATTTGTAAAGAAAAATTATCCGATGCAATTTGTAAGGAAAAAAATATCCGTCACAAATTAGTAACGGACAATTCCCTCACAGATCCCTCACAACAAAGGTGGGAAGGAGGCGGGAAAAATATTAGATTCGCGGGCAAAAATTACCCACGGCCTTTGTCACGGAAAAATAATCCCTCGCTAAATCCGTCCCTAACTTTTTGTGGCGGAAAATTTTCCTAACTAATCCTGTTGCAAAACTCACTTTTGCCTGACATTCCGATTCCTTGCAAAATCCGTCACTATTAGTAACGGAAATTTTGCTTCACACAAAATCCGTTAGTAAAGGGCTGTTTTCTAGTAGTGTGGTTTCTCTAAGAACCGAACAATAGGGTTGTGTGTAAGCAAGTCTTGGTTTAGATTTGCTGGATACTCAAGTCTAGGATTAGATTTGAGGGTAGGTAAAGCTTAGCCTATGAAAAGCTTGTAAGGTTAGAGTTTAGGCTGTGAAAAACTTATAAAGGTTAGAGCTTAGCCTAGAAAAACTTGTGTTTGTAAAGGTTAAGGTTGAACCCGCATAAACCTAAGGATAGTGAGAGTTTGAAATCCTAAAGGAGGGTCATTTAGATAGTGAAGGTACCTGGTGAGGGGGAACCACTCTAAATCACCTATGTCAATTTCTCTCTGCCTTCCTTACTCGATTTCCTAATCTAAGCACTCATCTCGCATCGCAGAGATTTGGTTACTCAAAAACCAGATCTCACAGTCCGAAGATTTGGTATCGCAGAAATCAAATTTCTCTGTAAAAAAAAAAAAAAAAAGCTTAAAGCCTAATTCACCCCCTCCCCCTCTTAGGCACTTTTGGACTTACATTACTCATAAATATTAATATTGTATAACAACTGTCGACAATTATATATATTCAGTTATTGTGTATATCTATACTGATAAGAGCCACAACTATAACCTAGTCTATACTAACATATTGTTCACGATACCAAGGTCGTTGAACTGTTCTCACAAATCCTATCTTTTGTAGTTTTTGTTTCTCTACAATGTATTTCCTGGTCTATCGCATATCAACAATAATTACAAATTGTAAATGGAGATTATATTTAGTGCTATGTTATGACATTTTAGAGAACTACTTCTCTAAATATCTTCTCAATATTGATGATCAAAAACAAAATTTACTTTTCTTTAAAAAAAAAAATAATCGAACTATAGGAAGAGCCGAAGAGCTTATAGATGGAATGTGCCAAGCTATGGTTGCTGGCATCCTGGGTAACACTCCCTTTTGAAGCATCAATGCTCTACCCCCTGTTTGGTATCAATTTTATATGTGAAATGAATTCAATCTATAAAGATATTTTTGTCATTTATTTATATTATATTAGTGGTTATAAGATCAAAATGTAATGTTATGTCAAAACTACAAATATGTATACATGACAAAAATATTCCTAAAAATTGAATTTATTTTAGATATGGAATTGATATCAAACAAGCACTTAGTTATTTTAGATATGGAATTGATATCAAACAAGCACTTAGAAAGTAATAGCAATCTATTTGATCAAATAAAAGAGTTATTTGTTTTTCACTTATTTTCTTCCTACTGATGCACCTTTAAAGAGGAGAGAAAAAGAAGAATATAAACTTTACTTAGCGTATCTTTTGATTGAGAATTAAATCTCTACGTGACAGGGATTGTAGATTTTGAAATTGCAAAAGTCTGTGAGAAAAGTTTTTTAAGAAGGTGCAATGTATATATTGAGAAACCAATTAGAGGTCTAAGAATATTAGGCAATGCACATGCTCACGCAATAAAAGTAGTTGAAAGGTTTTCTCCACTCCTCATCAGGATTGTGCACATGAGTGCACAACTGCGATAATCAGATGTATTTATGCTCATCATTTCATATTATTTTAAGCATATATATTTTGTTTCTCTTAATTTATTCGAATCTGATTGCTTCGGATCCGGGAAGTTTTTTTTTTTCTTAATTTTCTAATGTGTCCATGAACTTTCTTAAAAAAGAACTTCTTGCTCTTTGTATAATTAATATTTGAATTGAAGGTGATGTTAATCATTATTTGAATTGTGTGTCACATGCAGGACAATTATATATAGTTAATTACCTATCATTTTCAATGACTCACATTCGTTAGGCCTGGAAGTGTTAATTAATTTAATTGGAAAGCGTGTAGCATATATTAAGACCCTGAAGATAGAACTTTTTTTTATCCTATTAGCATATAGTATCAATGTGCATGTTTGTCGATGAATATCCATATAGCTCTATCCGGCTACATTTTTCCCAGACACTTTCGCACTTAGTTCTGTTTGGATGCTTAATTTTTTGTTCTTATGAATATGATACTTTTTTTTTTTTGAGGAAAAAATATGATACTTCTTTAGTATATAACTAATACGTACGTGGATTCTTTCTAAATGACTCAGAAAAGTGAAGCGGTATTGTTCCAAAACCCAAACCTTTTTTTTGCGTAGTATAATTGGGAAGGCAAGATTAGCAAAATCAGGAGCCAAATCATGTGGGATGATTTTTTACATTTTCTTGTCTAAGCAATGGGAATATGGGATGCAATCATGCAAATCATGTGGTCCTCTACATCAATGCAGGTTTGAAGTTTTATGTCTTTTTATTTGTAGGTATAAAGTATATGATAGACACAATAAGCAAATTAATATATGTATCTTATCGATCATATAATTGGGCAAGATTACGTAACTCACAAAAGAAGACCAAAGACTGGACCAAAATAAAAACTACCAACTCCGATATCCACCAAACTCTACCACCAAATTTGCAGGAAAAAGAAAAAGAAACATTGATATGGCTCCTAGTTTCGCTCTAATTATGCTTTAACGCTACCAAAAATACTAGTAGTCTTTAGTAAAAATTCTCTCCTTTAGTCTCTCGGGGATGCAAATAAGTCTAGTCAAATTTAGATAAGCTTGAGTTTAGCTCATATATATGCATCACATCCTTAGAATATTGAGCTTGAACTATTCCCCCAAAAAAAAACCATGGTGTCAACTCAAACCCAAACATGAGGCCAAATAAATAAAGTTTGCAGACCTAAATGTTTTTTTTATTTAATTTATGGGTCTCTGTGTAAATCTAACTGAAACTAAGTTTTATAGCTCTCAATTAATTTGTATGCTTCCGGCAAATAAAAATAGGAAAAAATTATTCTCAAAAAAAAAAGATTTTGTATATTCATTATCGATCTAGCTTCTTCAGGTGCTTAAACGAACCAAGTTATTGGGTTAATAATGACCTACTTAGCCAAACTTACACTGGGTATATTATTTTTTCAAAGACAAATTCAAACTTGACTGGAAATTCAATAAAACAACTCCTTGAAATCGTTCCATCACTTCTGTTGTTTTAAAGAACTTGAATTAATATAATTCTGAAAAGAAAAGAACTTGAATTCTATCAGTACTCTATAATAAATTCAGCCATCAATATTTTTGAGAGAGCCATGCCATAAGAAAAATTTAGAGTGCTATTGTCACATAAGTAAACTGACCAGAATTTGATAAAAAAAACAAAAAAGAAGAACTAACCAGAAATCATGTTTCTCGAGATTACAGTCAAACATACACATAAATTCCAATACCATAGTGAACAAAAAAATAGATGAGCACAGTATTCTACAGATAACCGATAGGCACATGCCACATGGACTAATTATACGTTTCTAGGAATAATTTTTTTAACATCTCTATCACTGCTGTTTTCTTTTTTCTGGGTAAAGATAGGCCTCACGTTTGCATCCAGAGGATGTCAATGGGATTTCTTCCCGCGTCCAAGTAGGTAAAAAGAATGTGGTCGGAAATTGGCCCCCCATTTGGTTATGCGAGTGGACTTGTAAAAGGAAGGTCAAAATTCATCTAGAAATGAGAAGAATGGGCCAAATGCAGAGTCAGAATCAAATTAGGTATAAAGTTTTCTCCCAGAAGTTGAAATTCACGAATTAAAGACAAAAGTACTCTTCCTAATGCATGTTCTAGACTTTGAGGCTTTTTTTTTCTTTTTTCCTCTTGTGCAAGTTATCTGGATGAAGAATGATAATTGTTGGTATCGAAATTTTTAATTGGGGGATGGATCAATCCAATCATCTTTGATTACTATGCTTAAAAGAAAAAAATAAATGAGAAAGACACAATGAGAATTGACCAATATTAAGTTATATCTATCCTACTATCATCTCTATCAGTCTAAAATTAGTCTGGTTGGTTCAGCCATTAAGGTTTCGGATTTAATCCATTAGGAGACTCACTCACCATGACAGATTCCTTCTTTTTATAGATTATAGATGCTTATTAATTATTTCACTGTTATCTTTTATGGTTTCTCTCCAATCTATTGACCCTCCATCACAATCATTTCGTTGACATCCAAATAGATAGGCTAAGTAGTAAGTTCTGACCCAACTTAAGCTCCCGTCTAAGTTTATTCGCAAAAATAGGGCTATGATTGTAAGAATGTTGACGCGAAACCTGAGACAATGCAAAATTCAAATTAACTACTTAAGGTCAAATAGGTCAACCCATGGATAAAATAATTTTAAAATTTTTAAGCAATAAAATAAAAAATTTCTTGATATACTAATATATATTTAATTTGAATTTTTGCTAAAGTAAATATAATTTCTTGGCCTATACTCTTGTACGCAGAACATAAGAAAATATAATATTTTTTAAAAAAATAAGTTTCCTTATCGGTTTTAAGGACAAGAAAAGAAAAAAGGCAGAGGTGAAGATACTAAAACATTTTTAACATAGCATATGGTGAAATAGTCACATGCAGGCAGGCATACTAAAATATTTTAGATGGCGTAAAGAAGTATGATAAAGGAATATAGCTTTCAAATGCAATATATTTATTATTGCACATAGACCTTGCAAAACAGGTTTCGACACGACATCACGGCACGAGCCCGATACGAAATTTGTAGGTATAGATAAAAATTTTTTTAACCATTTAGTTAAATAGGTTGACTGGACACGACATAAAAATTAACAGGTCAGGTTGCGGGTTGACCCTCCAACCCGATAGGTACGTATTTATGACCCGATTATATATAGGATCTATATATTTTATTAATATAATACATGATTTATTTAATATTTAAGGCTAATATTCTCAAAATTATCCAAAAGATTATTATATACACTTTAAAACATATGATTTTATAATTTATAATTTTATTTAATATATAAAAAAATATAATTATATATCTATTTTCTTAAAATAGATCTTACATTATGATTCTAAAATTTATAATTTTATTTAATATATAAAAAATTAATTATATACCTATTTTCTTAAAATAGATCTTACATTATGATTTTATAATTTATAATTTTATTTAATATATGAAAAAAACTTAATTATATACCTATTTTCTTAAAATAAATCGTGATTTTACAATTTATAATTTTATTTAATATATGAAAAAATATAATTATATACCTATTTTTTACAAATTAGCCAGGTATGGGGCTGATCAAGGTCAAGCGTTCGTGACCTAAGCCATGACCTGAGCCAGAGACAACCAAACAGAAGGAATAGGCTTCAAAGGAGGAACGATGTCGTGTCTTTCCTTTGTATAAGCTTTTCTTTTTTGCCCATTTCTGGATGTGCAGTTGATCGTGTACTTAGCTGCTATGGGTTTCTATTTTCTTTTCTCTTGTACATATTGACAATTAGCTTTTAATATAGTCAAATCATTTATAGCAAAAAAGGGTCTACATCCAAACTAAATAAAGTATGGTAAATTGGCCTATTTATTTTGGATTTATTTTTTTTGTTACCTTTTACAGCTTGTTTGTCGAAATCTATTGCATCTTCGTTTTTTGTATTCACCTTATCAGTACTCCGATAGACAAAATTGATCTTTTGCCTACTGCTCTAATAAACGTATTTGTTCTCATACTTTTGTACAAAAGAAATATTAGAACATTGTTGACAGAAAAGTAAATGTAATGCTTAATTATATATATTTTTCTTGATGAGCTTAATTATATTTGTATAAATGAAATGCCATCCCCATGATTTCTTTATATATTTTATTGGGACAAAAATTTAGTCACTAGTATCAATCAAGTATCAATTATCTATACATTTTTTTTCTATCCTGCACACTAACCAAGACAATGTCTAAAAACTTTTAAAAAATCAAGAAGATGAAATCAGTGATAGAGTGATCAATTTTGACAACTACAAGACTGTACAGTATCACTTTTATCTTTCAACAAAAAAATGAACGGTAGGACCGATACGGATTTCATCTTATTGTTTTAATATTTTATTAGAGAATTCAGTCACAATACCAATTCTCTGATTGAGGTTTTCTTATATTGCATTATTTATTGGAAAAATAAAATATTTGATTAGGTTGAGGTCAATTTTGATAACTAGGACAAGACAATGTTTCATATATAGATAGCAGAAGGATAAAAAAAAAACAGTGGGATCTTGATTTCATCTTATCATTTTTATTCTCTTGATTTTCAGGTCAGAATCATTTCAGCTAACTATTATTTTTTTGAGAATATTTCGGATAACTGAGATTCTCTAATTTCATACGTTCTCTAACTGAGTTTTTCCTATCGCATTTGATTATGCTGAGGTCAATTTCGATAACTACAAGAAAATGTCTGATAGATAATGGTAGGATTTTTTTTACTAAAAACAATTGTAGGATCTTGGTTTCTTCTTACTATTTTTAGATTTTTATTAGATAATTCAGTCACACTAATACCAATTCTCTAATTAATTTTCTCATATCTTGCATATTCTTTTTTTTCGATAATGATCGTGTGTGTTGTACGTATTCATGTCAAAAAGTTTAATGTATATCTTGCATATTTATTGGGAAAAATCTTATTTGATTAGGGTCAATCTCGATAACTATAAAACAATGTCTCATAGATAATGGTAGAATCTTGATGTCATCTTATTATTTTTATTCTTTGAATTAGGCGAAGGTCATTTCGGGTATAACTAACAGAGGTTCTCTAATTGAGTTTTTACTTATCTTTTTTTTTTTTGATGAACAATGCATAAGCTTTCATTAAGTATTCAAGTAACGATATCATTCTCAAAAAAAAAATATCCTCAACAAAGAACATAGGATCTTATCAAAAAAAAAAAAACAAAGAACATTGGATTTTGACAATCCCTAGCTAACTGGGCCAAAACATGAGTTTTTCCTTATCTTATTGGCTTAATACATTTTTTTGCTCCTTAATTTGGCAACCACTTTGATTTTAGCCACCTAGCTTTTAATTTTTTTATTTTGCACCTTAGTTTGGCAATGATTAGGTATTTTCACTAGACCTAGCAATTCGTGTTGTCGTGTCGGGTTCGTGTCGGGTTGAACAGGTAAACGGGTTCCAAATCTTCAACCCGACCCGACCTATTTAATAATCTTGTCGTGTCGTGTCCAACCCGTTTATTTTCGTGTCGGGTTCGGGTTGACCCACGGGTTACCTGTTAAGTCTAACAAACCCAAAAATCAGTTTGAATTTTTCTATTTTGCACAAGTGGTTGTATTTTTGAAGCAAATAGGCATACAATTAGATATTCTCATATATTAAATAAAATTATAAATTTGTTGAATCATAATATAATAATGTTTTAAAGCATTTATAGAAATATTTTAGGATAATTTTAGTAACTTTGGCCTTAAATATTAAACAATTCTTATATTAAATTAGTAAAATATCTATACCCTAAATATAATCGGGTTATAAGCAGGTACCCATCGGGTTGGCCCGGCTAATTTTCGTGTCGTGTTGGGTCAACCCATTTAACTGAACGGGTTGAAAATTCCTGATCTATACCTGTTAATTTCGTGTCGGGTTGTCGTGTCAATACCTGTTTTGCCAGGTCTAATTTTCACCCTCTAACCCATTCCAATAGGTAAAATTACTAACATGTAGGTTGCCTAACACATATTAACTCCTCATTTAATAATTTTCTTTCCTACGAAATCATCCCAAGCCAAATTGCCCGAACAAAAAAAAACGATTTATGACCCGATATAGAACTCGAAAACAAATACAAGAAGGAAACAAAATCGGTTTATATCGGATCATAAATCAGTTTTTGTTCTGGCGATTCGGTTTGGGGTGACTTTGTAGGAAAGAAAATTATCAAAAGAGGAGTTACATGTGTTAGGCAACCTATAAGTCATCAATTTTACCTGGCTTCATACGTTTTACCTCCTGAACTTTGGTTGAAAAATGGATCACCCCCTGTACTAAAAAAGCTGGTATTTAACCCCCTAAACTTTCTATTTCCGCATTTTACCTCATTCCGTTAGGGTTTTTAGATTTGTGTTAGTTGACTTAACGGAATGCACGGATGTACGACACGTGGCATGATCATTACCGTTAATTTTTTTATTTTAATTATTAGAAAAAAATTATAAAAGTAGAAAAAAGACAGACCATCTAATAATTATTACTTTTTAAAGAAAAAAGAATAAAATATTTATATCATAAGAAAAGAAAAAATAAAGAAGGAAAAATTGGAGGAAAACTTTAGCTAAACAACAACAACCCCCACTGCAACAACAAAAACTTCTCCTTCGACCACTCTTCTCCTTCCCCTCCTTTCCTCCGATTCCACCGACACTTCCTCCTCCTCGCTGCCACCGCGTGTTTTATCCCCGTCACTGTCTATGGGGTAACTTGCCCTGCTTGTGTTTATCTTCCCCTTCGGTTTTCCTCTTCCCTTCTTCCTCCTTTCGATTCTGGTATTTGAAATGAATCTCGATTGATGGGTGGCCTTGCGTTGATAGCGGCGGTCGGAGTCCGGTGTTGACCCTCCCCGGCGAGGGTAAGAATCCTAAGCACAAATTCATCCTCTTCTCCCTCCATCCCTCACAAAGGCAGCCGTCTCTGCTGCAATAACCCACTCCTCCAAAATCGGATGAGAACTACCCAACCTCCCCCCTCTTCCTCCTCCTCCACTGTAATCGCAACCACCCTCCTCCCCTATAATCACAACCACCCTCCTCCCCTATATTCGCAACCACCCTTCTCCCCTATAGTCGCAACCACTGGAAAAATCTCAAACCCAAAATCTAAATCCAAATTCAAACCCAAAATCCTAATCGTAAATTCAAAATTCAAAAATTAAAACTGAAACCTAAACCAAAAAAGGAAGAAAGAAAGAAAAAGGGTGAAGAAGAAGAATAGTAGAAAACGGGTGAAGAGGAAGAGAAAAAAAAAAAGAAAGAGGAGGAAGAAGAAAAGAAGAAGAAGAAAAGAAAAAAGATTTTAAAAAAAAAAGAGAAAGAAAAAAAAAGAAAAAGCGGTGAATAAGGAGGAAGAAGAACAAGAAGAATAAAAAAAATAAAAGAGGAAGGAAAAGAGAGAGAGAGAGAGGAGAACAGGAGGGAAGGAGGAAAAAATAAAAAGAAAACGAATCAACGGTGTGGATCAATCCACGTGTCGACCATCCGCAGATTCCGTTAACCATCTTGTCGAAAACGGAATCGGGTCAACCACAGGGGGTGAACCGTGGAAATAGAAAGTTTAGGGGGTTAAATACCGGTTTTTTTAGTACAGGGGGTGATCCATTTTTCAACGAAAGTTCAGGGGGGTAAAACGTAATGAAGCCAATTTTACCTATTGGGATGGGCTAGTGGGTGAAAATACCTAATCATTGTCAAACTAAGGTGCAAAATCAAAAAATTAAAAACTAAATGACTAAAATCAAAGTGGTTGTCAAACTAAGGGGCCAAAAGAGATATTAAGCCTATCTTATTTGATCAGGTTGAGGTCAATTTTGATAACTACATGACAATGTCTCATAAATATATAACTGTAGGCAATTGCATTCATCTAATTTTTTTCAGACCTCAATATAATCTTGTAGTTTCCATTTTTAATAATATTTTTTCTTTTTTTGGTTGCCCTACCGGTTCGACTTACGCGTAATCCGGTTCGATTCGGGTAGTACACCTGGGGTGGTGGGTGAATCTCCTAGCAGGGGTGGCTGCGTACGTGAGGGATCGAACCTGTGTGCCCTCACTTAAGCGGAATGAGCCTGCTTACCAACTCATCCAACCCCATGTTGGTATAATATTTTTTTCTTTGACTTAACATGAGACATACTAAAGCATGAAAAGGACCTAATATTTAAGTTGTTAGTACCTATCTATATATGAACTGAATCAGAATGTGAAAGCAGCAAAATTGTGGAAAATTGAGTGGAAGCATGAAGATATATCAGGGAAGGTTAGAGTTTGGGGAACTGACACTGTAGAAATGGAAATGACGATAAAATCACACAAGAAATTATGAAAATGTGTAGAGATAAATCTATTAGCTTTGGTTTTGATTTTGTGCTAAAACCTTCTCTGTATATCTTAGAATGTTTAACAAAATATCTTACATATTACCGTGAAAAATTGAATCTTTTATTTCAATCGTTATGATGAGAGATTCATTCACTGATCAACCAGAAAGAGATATGATAGGTTGTTGAATTAATGATAAAAATCTGATCTTTTATTAGAAAATAAGGATTCTTACTTCAATTCTCCACCTTAACTAAATAAAAGATTTCTTTTCCAAACTCTATTGTAATATATAATTTAACCAATTGTAAATATTCAAAAAATATTAAATGTATGTTTATTAGAGAACTCAAAATGTTAGGTAGCCAAAGGATATAGGATGGAAAGTACTAATCGTTGGGTTAGGGTACACAAAGATTTCCGCGTGTGGCGCACTGAGCCATGGACATTAATTTCTTAGGTAAAGTAATCTTACCGACATTTAGTATATGAAATACTAGTATATAGTTTCTTTGGGTTATAATTAAGCAAGTAATTGTCACTGATAAAAAGGATAAGGTGATGACTTCTTGTTAATTTGTAAACAAAAAACAAGTAAGGTTCTCTTCTTTAGGTCTTGACCTTTTTTGACCCGTAATAAAGTTATTTGCTAGTCTAACTTCTACGTACCACACAAGAAGTTCATTCAGGGTTGATATGCCTTCTAGTTAAAAAAAAACAATGAACATTATGATTACCAAAAGGACGCTGAGTGCCTGAGTCGCCAATTAATTCTTTGTTCAATTTAAATAGATAAACACCACAAAGGAGGCATAGAGTCAAATCTATTAATTAGTCTAAATTTCTGTTGTATATCTTGAATTTTCCCTTATTGTGTAATGTGGTTTCCTTCATGCATACCACTTCTCTGTCTCTTTTTAAGGTTTAGAGTATGTACTAGAATCCACTTAACTGGAAATATGTGTTTGAGAGAGTTACGTACGCTTTCTAATCAAAGAGTTTTGCACGCTAGTACTTAACCAAGATGACTTTTCTCTAGACCGTATTCGATTACATCTATCTGTTACTCCATGCATTATCAAAGTTGTGCTTTTCCCCACTTTTTCCTGTTATTAACTATCAATTATCAGGACAAAATTCTTGATTAATGTATTATCAATAAAAATATATATATATATTCTTAAATATTAATTAATTTTTTGGTTACAAATTTATTTTAGAGAATAATTATGTTATAGGCTTCCCATTTCTTAAATCTTAGTTAATGGTTAACAATGCAAGAAATTTAGTGGTTTTTTAAGCATGCAATTTTTTCTTTGGACTTGATCGAGTTTAAGTTATGTGTTATCCATTTATAAAACTCGAATTTTCCTTAAGTAAGTGAGAAACCATGTCAACCATCATCCTTTCTCAGTATCCCGTGAGATTCCCTTATAATCTCTCTTTATTATTTTTTTTTTAGGTACATCTCACGATTGCGTTTAGATTCAATACATTTCAACTCTTTTTTTTTTGTCCAAATAAATAAATTCTTGTCTCGTGATTCATGAACCAGGCCATTGAATCAGTACATTTGAGGTAGGTCACTTCAAAATGCATGTAACAAGGTCAAGGTTGGTCCTACGCATCTAGCTTTTTCAGATTTCCTTAAGCATGTTTTCTCCCAAGCACATGATGACCCTTTTTGTTTTGACAATAAGACGTGTTATGGAAAGATGGTGAGGATAGCTTTAACGATCAACGAATCTATTTTTGTTTGCGCATATGACATATCTCAAAACTATATTGGAACTGAATTTTTATCTTTTGTTCCACAATATTTATTGTATGTCTATGCGATCGAATTACAAGTAACTTATGGAAAATGCGTAAATTGGAAGCCCAACAATTTTGTCCATAAACCCTGTCGTACTCTAGAAAAAATAATCTTAAATATCCAAAAATTTAGGCTACAAATAGGACAAGGTGCTTACATTTATTAATGCTCCATTAAGTTTGTCTAAAAAAGTAAGTATTGTTATGTCAACAAATGAACTCCTTGATTAAAGCTTGAATTATTACAATGAGGGAGGCCTCAAGATAGTTTTTATTCTCAAATAATTTCCCACCCTTTTCAAAACGCTTATAAAAAATAAGCAGATTGCAAATTTTTGCAGGAAAATCAACATATTTTACAAAAAAAAAAAGATTTGCTCATATAATTGGATGTAATCAGTTTTTTTTTTTTTTATGGGAGGATGTAAACATTATATTGCATGTTACACTGGCATGGATGTTCCACTAGATTTATACAGTCCAAACTTTATATTAATTATAGCCTTAATTTCCCCTAGTAATATATAAACCCATCTATTTTATATTATATTGTATATATATATATATATATATGTATATGTAAACCCATCATAATAAACCAGAGCAGGATTAGAATTTGTGCGTACAGAATTGGATTGTGCATGGCCCTAATTGCCCCGCGTGACCCATGTGTCTTTTCAAATTTTCTCAGAGGATTTTTATAATATAAAGAGGAATTATATTTGTACCTTTTGGTGTAAAAGGTATCTACTGGAAATGAGTTTAAAAATGAAAAGTTACATCCTTTTGTATTGTATCTTTTGGAAAAGATACAAATTTAAGTTTGAATTTAATGGCTGTAACTTTTGGATTAAATGTGTCTTTTGGAAAAGATACATGAAGGCTTATAAATAGGCCACTCATTCTCATTTCCAGACATCAGAAAGTATCCAAACGTACAAAACAAATTGTGTTTTAATTTCCCTCTTTTCTCTCCAACTGGTTCACTTACTTTTCCTACTTACCAAAAGTAAAACAAAATTGTGTTTTACTTTTTCACTCACCAAATAAAATACTTTGCCTTTTATATGGTATACCACTGCAGGGTTATCATATAAAATAGATATTCTGCCTATATTCGGGAAGTGATCA